>JASAMV010003586.1:0-56514 GCA_030248065.1 Rhynchonema sp. JSB1_4
GCTTTCGTTCAGTTACGTATTGCTGGTCGAAATTTGGGCATTTTTGACCGAAAAATGGGCATTTTCGGGGTATAAGTTGGGGCGGGCAGCACACCAGGGCGGGGCGGGTAGGGGGTAGGGTACAAGAGCGGGGCGGGTAGGGGGGGAGCGTACCAGGCCGGGGCGGGTAGGGTACCAGTGCTGTGGCTTTTTTTCGGCGGGGGATGGGGGGGTTCTCTTGAATCAGCGCCGCGGCGGCGACTTCTGCGGGGGGCGGGTTGGTTACATAGGTGTAAAAATCGGGGGCGGGTAGGGGGGTAGTGTACCTGGGACTGAAGAGCCGGGGAAATCCGGTTCGGGGGGGAGGGGGGAAGATTTTTCGGGGGGTGGAGGGTACAACACAAGTTTTTCGCGTGCCTGTTTTTATGTATGAAAAAGTACATATATCGCGCGCAGCGCGAAATTTTTTGCACTTTTTAGGGTTTTCGGTCTCAAAATTGGGGCAGTCTCCGACCCAAAGCCCCGCATTTTGGGGTAAAAATCGGGGGCGGGGTAGGGTACCAGGGTGGGGCGGGGAGGGAAGTAGGGTCAGGCGGGGAGGGGGTAGCGGGCTAGGCCGGGGGTGGGTAGTGTACCATCTGGGGGACCCCCCCCACCCCAGCCACAGCACTGCCCCCACTTCCGGTACCCTACCTGCCCGGCCCGGACGCTACCCCCCTACCCGCCCCGCTCCTGGTACCCTACCCCCGACCCGCCCCGCCCTGGTACCCTACCGGCCCGCTGATTTTTACCCCCAAAATGCCCATTTTTCGGCTCAAAAAAACCCATGTGGCTGGGGGGGATGGGGGGGTCATCTCCAATTGTACCCTACCCAATGGGGTGATTGCGCGGGGGGGGGGTGGGGGGGCCTGTTCTCCAAAGGCAACCAGTAGGTAGGTCGCCGCCCCTCGCCTGGTACAGTAGGTAGGTTGCCGCCCCTCCCCTGGTACAGTAGGTAGGTTGCCGCCCCACCTAACTTTTCACCCAAAACATTCATTTTTGGTAGCGCGCGATTTTTTGCCTATTTGGGACAAAAAAATACCGATTTTGAGCCATTTTGAGGCAAAAATACCCATTTTGGGGTCGAAATGTGTTGACGATAGATAGATTGTTCCCAGAATTTGTTGACGATAGATAGATTTGCCCATAAGTGTTGACGATAGATAGATGAAATCAAAAAGTGTTGACGATAGATAGATGAATTTGGGGGGGAACCCCCCCCCAACCCTCCTCAAGTACTACCCTGATTTTAGTCACACACAATCACAGTGGATCAAAAACACTCATAGGCACCGCCATTGTGTCCAGACCTCTTCGAGTGCCAAAATAATGTGTATTAGGGTTAGAGAGATGTCGGGTGTCGGCTGTCGGGTGTCGGGTGCCAAAAAAGTGTAGGTGTCGGGTGTCGGGTACCCCCAGATGTCGGGTGTCGGGTTTTTTTGGACCCGACAGCCGACACCCGACACTTACGGTTCAAAACATCAGTTTTGCTGAGAGAAGAATTTTGGGAGAAAATTTTCTTCGGATCAAATGTTTCCGAAGACGCAGAATCTGACATTTTGGTGTTTATTTCGTGTGAAAATACTTGAATTCAGTAACCCGAGCCAAAAAATTGCACTAATGATGCAAATGAGCAAAAATTTGCCTGTTTTTGTTACAAAAACAGGTGTCGGGTGTCGGGTTTTTTTCAAAAACTAGATGTCGGGTGTCGGTTTTTTTACAACTGTCGGGTGTCGGGTGTCGGCTTTTTTTCTCAGATGTCGGGTGTCCGGTGTCGGGTTTTTCCAGATGTCGGGTGTCGGGTACCCCCCCGACCTTTAACCATAATGTGTATGTCAGGATTTGTTCTTTTTGCCAAAAAATTAGGGGTTGCTGGCCTTCTTCATGCAATAATACCGTAAAAACCTAAATAGAAAGGGGGCTCTATTAACTCACTGACCCCATTTTGGGGGGCTCTATTCCGGGGGGCTTCTATTAATTCACTGACCCGAACCTGAAAAAATTGTTCCTAGAAATACCCCCAAAACCCCTAAAAAGGGGTTTGAAAGGATGTTTTTTTCGCTTGTAATAGCATTTGTTCGTGTCTATTCGTCAATAAGAGGCGTATTATGTGCTCTGAACGAACAACAAACGTGCATAAATGTACCTGTGCACCACTATCAAGCCTTAATACACTACTGTATAAGGGGATGTTACTTTGGGGGGGCTCTATTCCGGGGGGCTCTATTAATTCACTGACCCCTTTTTGGGGGGCTGTATTCCAGGGGGGCTGTATTTAGGTGTTTACGGTATATGTAAATTTTTCTTTAATATACAGCACGTAGCAGTGTTGGAGGTGGGGGGGGGGGTGTAGCCCCCCAGTACAGTAGGTATCCCCTCTCGCCTGGTACAGTAGGTATCCCCCCGATGTTTGGCATGGTACAGTAGGTATCCCCCCCCCATTTCCACCCCGGTACTGTAGGTATCCCCCCGATTTTGCCTCAAAAGTGCCAATCTTTTTTACCAAAATGGACAAAATTAGTGTAAAATCAGATTTTACCTCAAATTACCCCAAATTCGCGCGCTACGCGCGCAAATACTACGTTTTCACACGATTCCACACACATAATAAACACATTAAAATTTTTCACCCCAAAACCTAACCCCCCAAAATCCCCTGGGTACATAACCCCCCTGGCCATCGGCTCTGGTGTAGTAGGTATCCCCCCTCTCCGAGCGCGGTAGAGTTGGTATCCCCCTCCAGAGTACCTCCAACACTGGCACGTAGTAATCCCGAAATAACATTCGCCATCGTCATGCTTCGCCGTCAAGCCAGATTGCGGCGAGAATACGTGTACAGGAAGAGCTTGGAGGAAAAACAAAAACTGTTGGATGACAAACGAGAACGGCTACGGAAAGCAATTGAAGGTTTTGATGTTGTTTACTTCAAAATTCCGTTTGTATTTGTCCGGTTTCACTCCCAAACCTTGTCTGCATTTGCAGAAAATCGGCCAATACCAAATGACTTGAAAGCGGAGGCTGTCTCTTTGCAGAAGACTTTGCACTGGAAGGATGAGGGAGGGGAAGGTGAGTGAGAAGAAACACTATGCAAGATAGAACCGGTTTTTCATATTTTCTGAAAAAAAGCTGAAAGGACCGAAAGTGTTTGACACTCATTATCGAAAAAAGTGCAGTGCACCAGGAAGAAAGAATGAAAAATCTCGGAAGGGAGTGTATCATTTTTTTCTGGCGCTAAAATTAACAGTGGTACCATGCAGTTAAATTAGCGTTCCAAGCTCATTCTTCCTCTAACTTGTGCTGTGGTGACGTGATACATTTGTTTGTCTCCTTGCTGTACATCTCAGACTCGCACATGTATGGTACGACGACGACACACCTTTCAGTTTCCAATGAAATTGACGACGAATACAGATATGCTGGCGCAGAGGACCCTAAATTGATGGTCACAACATCGAGAAATCCGAGTTCGCGCTTGAAAATGTTTGCAAAAGTCAGTTTCATTCTCTTCACTAACAGAAAAAGCGCGGTTGTGTCTTGCCCGTGTTCCGATTCATGTCATCAGCGTGAACACTCGCTTCGCTCACTTTTCCCACTGTCAGATCCAGGACCCACAGAAGCGGATTTCTTTGACTTTAACATTAACGTTAACACTAACACTGACACTACCGTTAGCATAAAAGTGAAAGTCCTTTGCGTTTTGGTCGTCAGTTTCTCTTTTATGTTTGCGTTTATGTTTGTGTTAGGTTTAGTGTTAGTGTTAAGGTTAAAGTAACCCGCTTCTGTGGACCGGGTCTGGAGGCACCGGGTGCCATGGCCCCCTTTGATCAACGCTATTTCGCAAACAAGATTGAAAAATGTCCTAAGTCGCAGAATTTTCACCCTTATGTAGTTCACGCGCGGCCTCTAGATAACCATATTCAATGAAATTGCCAAAATTCTGTGCATTGGGTGGGCACATGGTTACAGTTTTGAATAGTATTTTGTGTAAAAGCCCCAAATTCTGAACAAGCAGTGGATAAAAATAATTTTTCAAAAATGGAACAAGCACTAGATAAAAACGACTTTTTGGATTTGGCCCCTCGCGCCCATTGGCCAAAAGCTGGATCCGTCACCCACCACACCACTGCTCTTCTCATTGTTCACCAAATCTTACTAAACAATTGATTTGTGCTTAAAACGTTTTGTTGTTGTAGGAAATCAAACTGTTGTTCCCCAACTCGCAACGCATGAATCGCGGTCATTATGAAATGAAGCAACTGATCGAAGCGTGCAGAGCCAACGAGGTGAGCTGAGCACATTGCGTTGTGAGATCATAGTTAAAACAAAGCCGAGTTCGCCGAAAAAGAAGTTGAATCCCCGCTTCTGATCATTCAGGTGACCGATTTCATCCTTCTAACCGAGCATCGAGGCAAACCAGTCGGCATGATTGTCTGTCATCTACCTTTCGGTCCAACTGCGTATTTCACCCTGTCGAATGTTGTGATGCGACACGATATACCCGATGTGGGCACCATGTCAGAACAGTATCCACATTTGATATTCAATAATTTATCGTCGCCGATTGGCAAACGTGTAAGTTTGAAGCTGCAGATGTCAAATGTCGTTTGTTTCGATCAGTTTGTTATTTTTTTGCTTCAGTTCTCTGACGTGCTGAAATACTTGTATCCGGTGCCCAAAGCTGACAGCAGACGCGTGATGACGTTCTCAAATGACAATGATTACATATCATTCAGGTTAACAAAATTCCTGGGTGGTTTTCTCATTCTGGTATAAAAAAATTCGATTAGTGTTTCAGACATCACACCTACAAGAAAGTTGAAGGGACTGAAATCGAACTTACGGAAGTCGGACCTCGTTTCGAGATGCAACGTTGGTGTTGTTTTTATTTTTACCCTAAGGGCGCCCTTAGTCATGGTGGAAAATGGAAATGGAAATACAAAAAATAATCCGTGTCCAAGTTTTCCATTTCCATTTTCCAATATGACTAAGGGCATGCTGGAAAATGGAAAATGGAAATGAAATAAAACATTTCCTGCAGCAGCCATGTTTTGACATGTGGCAAAAACATTTTCTGTTCCACTCAATTCTCGGCAGCTGATTGGTCAGATTTCAGAAAATGTTTCGTTTCATTTCCATTTTCCAGTATGCCCTTAGTCATAATGGAAAATGGAAATGGAAAACTTCGACATAGATTATTTTTTGCTTTTCCATTTCCATTTTCCACTATGACTAAGGGCGCCCTAAATGTGAGAAAATGCGCTAAATAGTTAGACATTTTTCCAGCCTACAAGCTTATTCGTGGCACCGTTGAAAATGTGGATGCAGCAGAAGTCGAATGGCAATATCGGCCATACATGAACACCGCGCGAAAACGCCAATTTTTGTCGAAAGAGCCCGTTGATGACGTTTTGGAAAATTTATAGCTCTCGAACATTATGGTTGAAATATGTTTTGATAAACAGATAAAATTATGAAGACCGTACATGGGCCATTTATGTTTCCTTCTTTTCTTCACCGGTTGCATCTGCGCCGAGTCGCGATTGACACGTGATATATTTGCTGTGCATGTTCAATACGTTTCCGTATTTTTCTCCATATGCAGCCATGAGTGGTCACATTCCGTTGCCGCCTGATTTCGATGACGTGGAAGGTCAACGTGCTGGTCCGTCCACAGCTGCAGTTGGTCCACAACCAGTTGCCGCTGCTGCTTCGCGCTCAAATCGATTGAATAGCATGTTTGAGCAATTGTTTAGAGAGGTCGGTTGATTTGTGATGTAGTTTTGAATAGAGTGCGGGTGGTGCTGACACACAAACACCTGCACTTTGTAAAGATCTGACACCCAAACGCGAAGTCAAAAACCCGACATCCAGACACTTCATTGTGAGAGAGAAGAATTTTAGTCTGGCAAAAAGTCAAAAAATTACGCTTTTTAGTTTACACGTGTGTTTTGCTAATGTTAGACAAAATAGTACTGTTTTTGATAGTTTCGCCGAAGGTGAACCTAAAATCCATTTAAAGGGCACAGCGCGCAATTTTTGAAAAAATGAGTTCAGCAAAACGCCACTTTACGCCTGCGGCATTCATGTGGGTGTACCATTTGCGGTTGGTGCAGGTTGTGCCCCTTGGGGTGGAAGCTTCCTTAGCACTGCACTGCCCTCCGCCCGGTGTTCGATCTTGCCTTTGGCTAAGGCAGGGGCCAAGTTCCGTAAGTTGTTTCTGTCTGGATCTTTTTCCATTTTGAAAATCTTTTTTATACGTGGCTTCCCTAGAATTTGTCGATTTCTTTTGCCGTATGAACGTGCAGAAATCTGGCCTATTTTGCTCGCTGTAAGTCCAAAATTAATTGTAGACCAGGATATCTGACGCGCGCAGCGCGCGATTTTAGATTCAAGAAGTGTTGTTTTCCATTTTTCGAACTTAAAAAAATGAATTGCGCCGTGAAAACACACGCTTCCTGAAATTCTAAAACCCAAACACTAACCACCCGACACTCAAACACCGCGAAAAACCCACACGCCCGACACCTACACCTGCCGCACCGTAGTCTTGAATTTCTTCTTTATTCTTTATTGAAATGGAATCGTCGCTTGAGCAACATGGACATGTACGATTTTAGTAAGCTAATTTCAGAAACCCATTTTCTTCCGACTGTTTTCTGGAGCAAAACATTCTGTGTTCTTGTGGTCAGTTAGCAATGGGCATGCAAATGTGAGGATCCGTTGCAGCTGCGCCGATCCTAACCTATCAGATCGATCACGTTTTGTCTCCCACCCACTAATTCAGGTTGAGTCAGCGACAGCCAACAATCAACAGAACGCCGAGCTGTACGAATCATTCCGTGAGCGTCTGGGTACAGCACTCAATCTGCTCAACCCCGACCAGCATGACAGGGCTGGCGGCAGTCGACAGCTGGCGGAGCCAACACCCAGTGGCACTCAGTCTGACACCAGTGCAAACACGAGCACAAACAACCAGAACGTGTCTGAGAGATTCGTGAGTTGCAAATAGAAGTTTTTATGTTGCATACCCTAACGATAGCTCGCGAAGTTTTTGACAGATAGAAGCAAGCTGAGTTGACATTGGATTTTTTGTGAAGTTTGAGGCGGTGCTGTGGCTAGCGGAGTCGGTCCCCCAATTGTACCCCACCGCACCGACCTGCCACACTGCCCCTCTACCCGGCCCACTCTGGTACCTTACCCGTCCCTATTTTTTCCTCAAATGCCCATTTTTCGGTCAAAAATGCTCAAATTTCGACCGAAAACCCAGAAAAGTGCAAAAAGTGCGCGCTAAAAGTTCTTTTCAGCATATAAAAGTTCGCACCCGAAAACCTTGTATGGCACACAACCCGCCCCAGGCTCCATAAAATTTTCCCCCGCCCCAAGTGAGTTCCCCCCAAAATTTCAGGTACACTACCCTCAGCCGCCCCCCCCCCGCCAAAGGAGCCACATCACTGTTTTGAGATGAGAACTGTTTAAAAACAGGAAATGCACTGTGGAGTGGTCAACCATGTTTGCGCTGTTCTATTCCGAAAAACGCTCGACTGAGAGCAAAAATGATGATAACTAGAGCACCAGTTTTGCGGATGTCAGGTGGCTATCGATATCGACGACACGCCGGCATCGCACAACGGCACACCCGAGCCGGGCAGTGAACATGGCACGCCACCAGATGATGACGATACACACGATGATAATCAAGGGGTGGCAGAGGAGGGCGACGGTTGGTGGACGATAAATTGCTTGTAAATGCAGACCATTCCATAGTGTATGTGAAATCATGACCTTCCACTCCGCCCGTACCAATGGCACGTATACACGTTTACTGCTCCTTACCCTGTACGGTCTGGTTGATTCGTTTGGCCTGGTTTATTATTCGGCAGCCCCCATCAGACAAGGCAACAGTGAAATGAAAGTGGTTTTTTGGGCTCACCGACTGTGGTTTCAATCTATTTTCAAGAAAGGTGGGCAATGGGTAAGTGATGTACTTGAGGGGTAATACTCCAAACGTGGGTCAGCTATGTATGTATATGTACCGAAGAACTCTCTACCCCAAAACCCAGCTATCCATGTTTACCGTGCTCGGAGATCAACCAAAAAGTGTTGATTTTGGTGCCAAAATAACCATTTTATGATCCTAAATGGTTAAAACTCATATTTTTGCTAATATGCAAAAAAATTACCGTTTTATTCGTTCGTTCGCAGCCCCATCGCCATCAGCAGCCGGACATCGAGCAAGCAGTCGTCGTCGTGGTCGTCGTTACGCAGTTGGTCGTCGACGACATCGTGACCGCGACAATGCCAATGGGGGACAGCAGGTGGCCAGGGAGGTGCAGGATCTACAACGACTCGCTCGGGCACCTGAAGTGCAGATGGTTGGTGATGGATTGATCGGTTGGATGATGTGTCAATCAGATTTGTTTTTGTGTCAAAACCAGTACTTATTGACACGTGTCAAACACGGCCGTCGGTTTGGCGCCGGTCCTGCCTTGCGATGGTCAAGTGACTTTTATATTTCCCTTTGCAGTACTTTGAGATATAGTTGCAAGTGGAAAAAACCGTTTTTTTCTGAAAAAACAGAAAGAACCGTTTTTTCCAGAGGCCAAAATAAACGAATTTTACAAAAAAAACTTGGACAGTCGCGAGGTCAGTTTCTCAAATCCTCCAAAAACACCATTTTTTGTGTCTTTGGTCGACTTATCCAGGATGACTTTTCGTCACGAAGCAATTTTAGACCACATTGTGCCCAAATGTACCCCATTTTAACAGGCGACCAACTTTTGGCCTGGAGAAATACCGGAAAAACGGTTTTTTTCAGAAAAACGATTTCTATCCAGTGAATATATTTTCCGGAAAAATTGCAACTATACTTTGAGATTTAATGGCTTGAAAAGCCCCACAACGGTGACCGTATTTGATATTGTATTGAATAGCATACATGTCATTGTATTCGATTTAACACACCGCTAATTGCCAATTTGAGCATGATATATCCTGATTTGCACGCAGATGTACACCTGGCTGTTGCGTATCTTGCCATTCGTGATTGTGTTCAGTCTTAAACTGCTGCTTGACCACATCTGGCGCCTGCTGGCCATCGTCTTTGCCATCGTCTTCTTCATCGTATCAAATGTGACGTTAGTTTTTTTAATCATGTTTTGTGTTTTTTTAGATTTTGGAACGAAAACAAAGTTTTTATCATTTCAGATTTGTAAATCACATCGCCAACAACGGCATATCGACCGGCGCCAGCAGATTCAAACGTTGGGTGCATTTGGTCAAGGTTTGCTGGTCTAATTCTGACAGTTTTCCCACATCTCTATCAAACAACGGCCAACCTCCCTTGCAAATTCAGGCATTGTTCGGTCCGGTGGTGTGGTTATCGGTCGTGGTCGTCACGCTACACGACCAGCTGCTCTGGGGTCCATTGCTGTACAACACGTCCGTGCCCGATCATCTGATGGATGACTCTGGCGATGTTTGCACGGCGTTGTTTCGTGTGTTCATGGCTGACACAACTGCGAAGTTCATTGGGATGTTGTTGAAAATAATGGTTGGCTGGGAGCATTGTTGAGAAATTGGTCTTTAGCACACGATTTCTGTTTCAATTTAGCTTCATTTCGTGCAACAAAATGTTGTTTCGTGAGTTCAATAAAGCCTGTTCTCACCTTCTCACCGCCTCATCTTTTGACACCGTGTCCATCGAGATACAGCTGCGTGCACTGATGATGTGCTGGTGCACCCAACGGACAAAATGGGCCGAACTACCTGTTCACTTTGCAGCTGTCTCAACTGCGCTTCATTCCGATTCGCCGGCGTCGACGTTTCTGCCAATGTATCGAGTACACATTCCAATTCTATCGCTACACTCTACCACCGGTCGTCTGGTATCCGTTCCTATTGGCCACTGGTCACAACACCGGATGGTTCTACACAACGTGCAACTATGCGCTAGTCACCGGTACTGTCATTGTTCGGAATGCCTCTTCGTGCTGTAATTTGGGCTTGACGCAGACGCAGGGTGATTGACACGTTTGATCGACACCAGTGTTTAGTTCTGCACACTCAAATTGACGCTTGTGTATTATTCGAGCGAGCCAATTTGTAAATCGATTTTGTACAACTTGTTCACGCATTCCGAAAAATGCTGGTTCTCGAGCCGAAAATCATTCCACCTCTCTACAAACATGCAACGAAATGAATTCACCTAGCATGATTGTTGCATTTGCAGCATACATGTTCGCCAAAGTGTACCACGGTCGTGCCCCGCTCACCGACGTTATCCAATCAGCACGATCGGCCTGGAGTCGCTATGCATACGGCACTGCACCCACTCGCGCCATTGTCGACAAGTTGGGCAATCAACAGTGCTCGATCTGTTTCGGAGATTTCAACAATCCTCTGCAGGTCAGTGGCGATCGTTCAGTTTACTTTTTTATTTTATGCGCCAATTTTTATGTTGCTTGTGGTGAAACATCGGTCTGCTCAACCACATTCAGCTGTCATGCGAGCACGTATTCTGCGAGGACTGCATATCGACGTGGCTGGATCGTGAGCATACATGTCCGATTTGCAGGGCTGAAGTGACGAAAGATGATAATCGATGGAAGGACGGCTCAACCACTTGTTTGGTACAGGTGTTCTGATGAGATATTGAAACATTACAGTGGCATTGAATGGTTTGTGCGGTGTCTTGTGAAACATCAGGCCACGTTTGTGCTGGGATGCACGTATAAACATAACCGCGGTCAAAATCCTGGTCAAAATGGTTGATGTTTCAACAACTACGCTGCTTATTGACTTGAATAAAGCCATACTTTTTTATATTATGGGAAACAGTGTGACTAACATTCATGCGGGAACAGTCTTAACATGACTAATTTTTGAACACAGTTTTTCTGATGGCAATTACTGTGGAACATCATTTTATTTCCCATTTTTTGTCTGCCGTGCAATATTTGCATTGTATTAGTCCTGCTATGCGCTGTAAGATATGCCCAAAATACAACCTGTTGACTATTCCGTCCTGATTTGCTGCTGTGCTGCCTTGACGTGAACCTGTGAACTTGCACTGTGACTACGTAATTAGAAGATGCGTTTTCTTTCTTTTTTTCTTTAACAATGCCGTCTTTGTAGCATCAAAATTATTTTATTATTTTAAATTTGTGAATAATATTGTACGTGCCTATAAGTTTAATACCGTTATTATCGCGCATCTTGATTTGAATGAATCTATTGTGGTAAAATGTAAGAAAACTATTTTAATAACTTGGTCTTATTAAAACATGTGTATTCAAGGACGTTTTCTTTTTCACTAAGTGGATTTTGAAAGTGTGGTTGGAAAATAAAACTATTGGGCGATTAATTTCAGTCTTCGCATAGTTCTGTGAAACTGCGAAAAAACCAATCACACGTGTTACCCCCAAACCCAGAGCCGTGTAGAAATTACCTAAACCCTGTTTTTGCTAATTCGTTCAGTCATTCCAATTCACAAAACGTCGGTCTTTGAGTGCGAACAGTGGCGTTGGAGAGGGGGAATACTTCGGGTACAGGTCCCCTCAGCCGTTTGGGGGGTACCGTACCCCCTCTGAGAAGTCACACGAAGGGAAAAACGGCCCATAAATCGCAAGATTTTCACTCTCGAACAGTTCAAAAGTAAAAAATCTCTTCGCGCGTCAAATACACGCATTTTTACTCTCTTCTGGTGGTTTCGGGAGCAAAAGGGTCAAAACTTTCGCGCGCTTCTACGGCTTTGACTGAAACGGGATTCAACCGGTACGGGGCCGACTTTGAACAAGCACAGTGGCGTGGAGTGCAGTACTCACTCAGCCGCTCAGAGGGTGCCTGACCCTCCCACTCCCAGAAGTCACGAGAAGGGAGAACAACCCCCAAAATCGCCAGGTTTTGGCTCTCGCACACTGCAAATGCCAAAAAAATGCGCGCACGCATTTTCACTGAGTTTTGCTGGTTCCGGGAACAAAAAAGTCAAAATTTTCGCGCCTACTGATTTTATTCATATCAATACATGGTTTGATAGGTGTCGAGATTTAAACGAGCACTGGACAAAAACCACGTTTCATAAATGAAACAACCACTGGATAAAAATGACTTTTCGTCCAGGAACCCCCTAAATTCAGGCCTATGTAGCTGCGCTCCTGAGTGCGAAGTACACTATTCACTTTAGGTTTTGATGCATAAATTCCAAACTTCGCAAACTTTAGGATGGGGTAGCAAGTTTCTGTGTGCGGCGTTGTGCCCTGATTCTGCGCTTCTAGACCCCAGAAGCTCTAATGTTCTTTTCTTCTGTTTCATGAGTGACCAAGTTGCAACATATTTTTGTGCTTCCTTGCAGCTGGACAGCCCAAGCACTAAAATGGTTTAATTCTGGTGCGATTGAATTAGACTTCCCAGCAGCTGCACATTTTGACATGAAAAGTTGTATTCAAGATTTTGTCGTGGTTTCTGACATCCTGACAACCTCTATGTAGTTCTCAGGTGGCCAATTGATGGCGGGGTTTTTGTGAAGCGATTGAAAACCAAGGGTGGGGCCATGGCCCCTCTGGTCCATTTGGCCCCTGAAGGAGGGTCACCGTTTCGAAAGGAGGAAGGGAAAAAGACACTTAATCGCATGATTTTTACTCTGATACACTAAAAGTCCAAAAATTGCGACACACATCTTCAATAAAATTTGGCTTTCGCGCGCATAAACGGTGCAAAAATTATCACACTTTCTCTAATATTTGGTGGAAAAAAGCGCGGAAAACAAATATCATACAAAAAAGTTTTAAAAAGTGGAACAAGCACAGATAAAAATGACTTTTTGGATTTGGCCCCTCCCTTGACCAAAAGCTGGATCCGCCACAGTTGAAAACGGTTTACAATCAAGGGCACTGCACACTTTGGTGCTTTTGATTCGTTGTTATCTGTCCACACTGCACACACGTTACGTTAGTATACTATCAAAAAACTTGGATTGTCAAGACTCAGGTTTGTTGGAAGTTCCCATATTTTGGTGTCAGGACCGGAGCTGTACCCATTTTGTACATATCTAACGTCACAGGCATCTGAGCTGAATTTGGGTACAAAGTTAACGACTTTACAACGATTTCGTGCTCATTGACAAAAACTTTGGAAATGCACTGCAGAAATTTCAACGCGCACGCTAATGTAATAAACTGTTTTGACAGAATGAAAATTGTCAGGTGTACGCCAAACGTTTTCGATTACGTTACGCTCATGTCCTCATGTGTACGCTGGAGCATTTGTGAATTAGCAAATGTTGATTCTGCAAGTGGGCTCGGCACGTGGGCCGCCGCCGGTGACGCGCCGCCATCATTTTATGAATTGAGTAATTGCATTATTTGCACAGAAATACGCCCTTCGATTTAAAAGCAGTTACAAGCCAAATGTATGTTTGCCAATCGTACCGTTCTGCCTGACGTACAAAAAGAATTTGGTTATTTTTAAGAATAAATTTCTTGTTTACATTTTTTTGATGATCACATTGTCAAACAGTTTATTTACGTAAACACATGGTACACTTGTAGGCACGTAAACAAAACAAACAACTGATGGCAGCAAAGTTGAAACCAAAAATAGTCCTGTCGAAATAATGGGAAAAGTTTGTGACAGCCAGAACTCCATAAATAACAAGATAATAATAGTCACAAAATTAAATATACGAGATGGGAACAGTGTGATAAAAGTGCATGCAAAATTTCAACCTAAAATATCATTCATTCTCAACTACCATCACAAATCGAGAACAACAGCACAGTCAATGTCCCAAGCAAAGTTTTGCGCTTCACGTATCGATCCACCATGATCCACGCACCAATCGCGATGGGGGATTCTTGCTCCGTCGTTTTCGTATATCTTGACCGCGCTATGCAGTGGTCTGCGCCTCTGTCATCAGCACACTGTCACTATCTGATGTTTCACCACCACAAGTGTCCGATATAGCGGTCATGCCGGGCACATCACAAGTGGTTGTTGCGGGCAATAATGGTGTGGTGAGACGACGCCAGCACAAACTCCGCACTCGGTTGCGAACCATCGATTTGTGGTCTACTGGTGGCGCGGGAGGTTCCACCTAAAAAGTGTGGGGGTGTGCAAGTGCATTGAAACAATCAGCGGTGGTTTGGTGTCAAGGCCATCCACTCCACACAGTGCAATGAGATTGCAAATCAAGTGTGGCTATTGGTAACAAACATGCCCTATTTTAACTTACTGGTCCCTAATTTGTGATTAACGTCCCAATCTTGATATTGAATATTCGTTATCTTGCCACCGTAAATGAAGGTGTACATACCATGAGAAAGGTAAGTAAGTAGGTACTGAAACATCACAACACAGCCCACCATTGACACTCGATTATTGCTTATTAATCCGATCGGTACCGTCGGCACCATGAATTCATGCTTCGCCATCATGCTAGGTGCGGGAGTGAGCGTGGGCAATTGGGTGGTGTCCCCAGTTAGTGCAGTGCACATTGGCTGCACCTGGTGCTCATGTTGTTGCTCTTCGGTCAGTTTTTCGATCAAAGTATCTGTTTGCGCGCGAATCTGCCACATTTGGCGATGCTCAGCTGCAACGTTGTTCCAGTGCACGCGCATGATGTGATCCTGTGAGATGGAATGTGAAACTATCAATAACATCCCTAAAAACGACTATGAAACATCACAGAACAGACCTTCAAATGCCCGCCCTGTCTGTATCGCTTGCCACAGATCTTGCAAGGGAACGGTTTCTCGCCAGTGTGGCGTAACATGTGTGATTTTAAAGTGCTCGCGTGTTTCAGTCGTTGTCCGCAAAGTCGGCATTCAAACTGATTCGTTGCTGGGTTGCTGTTGTGGTAGCTGATTGGCTTCAGTTGCAGTTGCGGATCGGGGTTGGTCGGGGTTGGAGGGGGTGATATTAAACTGGGTGTCGAACTTGATGCCGTAGTCGTGTCGCTAGACGGTGACGCAAAGAACACATTGTCGTCAGCCATTTTCTGAGTGTCACCACTACTGCTTTCTTGTCTGTCGGCTCCGCTGCGTGGAGCACTAGTCTGTTTCGTGTACACAGCCGTACTGCTTGGTTCAGCAAACACTACACTCGCGCGACGCATGAACAATCGACTTGTGGGTGCACATGTAACGCCTTTGTATTGCTCCAGATCCGATAATTTGACCGGTGTAACGATTTGCGTGCTGATCTTGCCATCTTTGTCGCGTACACTGGTCACCCGATGGATCACACTTATAGCCGCTGCGAACGCCTTTCTTGTTGACACTGACTTTCGCGGCTCAGTTGGGGACTCCGCGGGAATTTGGATCTCGATTGTTTGCGAAACCAAGCCACCCTGTCCGCCAGCGCTGCTGCCCGATGCCAGCCATTTGGGAGGGCTCATCTTGGTGTCACTGCTTGATGCACACGTCTCACTGACTACTTGCGTTGGAGGTGGACTACTGAAAAAATGGAATCTTTTAGCACACAAAACTGCAAGCGTGCACATGCGCCCTGCAAGAAAGACACCGGTTTGAATTGAAAACGTGTTTTCTTCACTATCTTGATCAGCGTTGCCAGCCGATAACATTATAACAATAACAAAGCAAAGCACGCGTTCTGTTGCGTCAGTCAACCAGCGCGTGCAACAGCAAAACCGAAAGTGTATTTTTATGTTTTCATACACGTTTTAGGTAAGTTGGCTTGTCCGCTTCTGTGGCGCAATTGGTTAGCGCGTTCGGCTGTTAACCGAAAGGTTGGTGGTTCAAGCCCACCCAGGAGCGATTCGCTTTTGCACCACTTGAAACTGCAACGAGCCTTTTGGCTCACTTTTGCTCCACGTGAAAGCAAAATGAACTTTTTGGCCCACCTAACGTCATGTAAAATGTCATGTTCATAAGTTTTAGGCAGGTCGCCGCAACCAGTTATTGGTCGCACAATGCCTTTGTAAGAATCCATCCAGACTTTTCCTGAATGGTAAAGCACGTCTCGTTGGCGTCAATTTATATATTTTTCCAAATTATTTTCCACAATATCACGCTCACTGCTTCATGCAACTCGACAGTGATATCGGCAAAAATGTTTTGGAAAAAATATATATGTAAAAGCAAACTACGCCAACACGAGCCCGATTTCGCAGCTGGCAGAATAGTGAAACATTCACACGTGGCTGCTGATTTGGGAAATGTTGCACGTTGAAGAATACAAAGTGGAGCATGATGATTTTCTCTTTCTATTCGTTTATAATTCACACCACCTTCGAAATCGGGCTCGTGTTGGCGTAGTTTGAATTTAGGTTGACATTAGTGATCTGCAGTGAGATGTGCTTTACCATTCAGGAAAATTTTTAGACGGATTCGTGTGTGGTCATTGTGCGACCAATACCGCGTTCGGCTGATTCGCCGGGCGGGAGCTACTCGATTCACACCACTTGAGAAAGTGAAAAGAATAGCTTCTTGGCTCACCTGATACCCGGTGACTTGGTTTTGGGCAACACACGAACGCTGGAACTGCCAGACTGAAGTTGTGGTCTGTGGTGTTTTTTGATGTGACTCTGCATGGTGCCAATTTGCGTGAAACCACGGTTGCAGTAACCGCACGCGTATGGCTTTTCGCCTGAAAGCGGATTGGGGAGTTTGTATGGCGCATTACCAATTCCAATCATGGGGGGTTGAAATCCTGTTTGTTACCGTACCCGTATGTAGTCTTTCGTGACATTTCCTCGCCGACGTGAATGTGAAGCGCATGTCGCAGTAACCACATTTGTACGGTCGTTCCTTCAGGTTTTTGAAGAGTCAGTGGTTTAGCTGGTCAACAAATCAAGTCAACAAATAAGCTGCTCCGATGGTGACGGTGTCGTTATCGAAGGAGCACGTCTGTTTTTAAACTGACAAACCTTTGTGTGGCACCGCATGTGCGATTTGCGTCTGGCTTTGTACGCAAACTTCTTTCCGCAAACGCGGCACGGATACCTCAAATACGAGTTCTGTTCAATGCTGAACTGCGGGCGATTTGATCCGCCCATCGCAGTACTCGAAGTGTCAGACATGATTTGATTACGACTCTCACAAGAATGTGGTTTCGTCACACGAAACAATTTAATCGTGTACTTTTACTTTTTGTAATTGCAGCACCAAAGGTATGACTATTACATTACCAAAATGCATGCTGTTGACTGCGCTAAATCAAGTCACAGACGGGTCGACGTCTAAAAACAACTTTACCAAAAGTGGCGAAAACGGTCTATGTGTTTGCTCACTCTGTGTGTATGTAAGGCATGTGCATGCGGCAAAGATAGCACACAAAGTTTTCAACTTGCACTTTACCAGATGGTAAATTGATGCCTGCTAGTGGCGCGCAATGTAACTGCTAGCGCGCTGTAATTTTCACCAAGGTTTTGCTACTCGTTTCGAAACGTGAGTCGACATTCTGCGGCTAGGTCAGAAAACAGCGACTTTCGTTTTCAGTTTTCATGCCCGTTTTTGCAATCCACAACGTTTCTGTCCTACCTGAACATGCGTGATGGGTCAGATGAAAGCTATAAAAATAGTACACTTCTTTCTGTACCTATGTTCGAGACACAAAATATAATTCGAAATGGGCTATGGCAAAATATTCTGAAGTTTCTGATTTTTCTTGTTTGGCAGCAATTTCCAATCACAAAGTCGTGGTGGTGATAGCAAAAAGGCAAAAAATGGAAAACTTCTCAACCGATGCCGAGTTTGCAAACATTTTTTCCGAGAAAGGTACAATTGTTATATAACTTTCATTTATGTCTGATTGCACTTCCAAATTATGTATGGGACACAGGGTAACGTTATTATGGCATGGACGGCGTGAGACATAGAAGTGAACGTTATCTCATATAAGCGCAAACCGAATCACAATCCATAAAAATAACACGAAGCCACAGTAAAACGGGGTAGATATGTTCCCAGAACTATTCAAACATTACCCAATTGCCAGAGGGATTGGCGTTTGGCAATTGGGTATCAGATGTTTCATGCGTAGTGGCACCAAGCACATTCGCTAATAAATCCGCGTGAGTCCGATCAGTGCTTTTCGTTTGGCTTGACCTTGTCCGTTCAGGAACAACTGGTGACCGTGACATGAGCGGATCCAGCTGTGAAACGTCGTCAATTGCTGTCGACATGCCCGTTAGACCAGCGGACCGCGGTGACAAAGCAGGTATGCCGAAATCGATCAACAAACTTTCCGGTTGCCCGTTGACTGTTTTCGCGCTGCTTGTTGTGGCGGGTGAAGGCAATGGTTCGGGTTCGTCGATCACGATTGGTTTCAGATCGATCTGAAAAGTGTTTAGTTCTAAATAACTACAAACGGAGAACCGATACACAAGCACCAACCGCATGCCCAGGTACTGGCGGTGGTGGGGCATCGTCAGCAGTCTCACGCTTGACCCGTCCAGGCGATGTTTCAGGCATGGATGATGTTTCACTGCTATAATCGACATACCAGTCGGGCATTTCCCACTGCCGCGTGCCAGATGGATTACCGAATGTCGGGCTGTACCGACTGCAAAATACAATTTAATGCCGCGTTATTGTCACATATCAGTCTCACATTAGTCACGTTTTTTTTTGCGAGGTCATGAATTTTCTTCATAGTTAACTAGTTAACAGACAAGAAAAGGGCGACTAAATCCGGTCTGAATGCCTTTTTTCTTGTCATTTTATCATTACTGTCTCGCTGTAGTCCCGTTTTATGCTGGATCCTGTTGGTGTGACTGTAACGAGGCATCACTGTATTTTTTGAAACAAAAGTATGAAGCGGTAAATCAGTGAAACGAACGCATTGCTTCGCCATTGATCGGCCGATCGATCTCGGTGTTTCCTCGACACATTCATTTTCTTTAGTTTTTCTTTCTGTAACAAATCTGACATAAAAATTTTATCGGTCGAAAAGACGTAGCTAAACAAAAATCATAAAACACCCACTGCAGAACTAGCGACTTGCGCCGGCGTTGAAACGGGTGACCGTCTTTGGCTGCCGAGACTGCTTGATGAAGCCATGCTCAATAGACTGCTCGGCGCTTCTTTCTAAAAATATTTACCAACAATCTTGGTATTTCACATATAATTACGACATGTTTTTGAGAGGACTCACAGCAAATTTATTCATTCGCTCCTGCATGCTCGATAGCGCCTCGTGGCCTTTCTCGCGCAGCTGAAACAGGCGACGGCGCTGTGAAACGACGGATCAAATCAACTGTAGTTCACAGCAAAACTGGAAACGCACCACATCGGCAGTTTTCACTTTTCTCAGCTCAAATACCCTCAATTCACTCTCGAACTCGTCGTCAATCGCTTGACCACTGTTGAGCGCATCCAGGCGTTCGTCAATGAACTGCAGTAACGCACCTGTCATTTTTACTGTCTTGATTGTTGCAACCATGATGCCAAATGACAAACCTGTCTGAATATCTGCACATGTCTAATCTCTTCCAGATACGGTTTGAAGGAATGTCTCTGCTGTGATACAAATTTATCGACGTCAAAATCGATTTTGCCTGTCTTTGTATTTCTGATCAAGCCCAATCGATACGTGCCGATGAGCGCAACAGTGGCGCGCAGGAACGAACGGGTCAACCCGTCACCCAACAGATGATTGCAACTGTCAAGTTCGGATTTGAGAAGATTGCGCTGTAAGTTGGACGCCATTTTTTCAATTGTTTTCGTGGGATATGATAACACGGTGACGCCTCGTTACAAGAACATCAACGTGAATAATAGCCGTAGCCACAATGTTCTTATAACGAATCTGTTCTCGTGACGAGTCAGTACTTAAGCGGATACTGGACCAAATTTGATGAAACAAGAACATTCCTTCAACCTGATCACTTGTTTTGCACAAGTGTCAAACATCACCTTCGCGATTTTAACTAGAAAAAGACTTAATGAAGATTTTCTGAATGGCGGACCGCGACCCCTTACTTGAGAACTGCCTGTTTATCACACGCTTGTCACTTAAAAATTGATACTCGTATAACGAGGCACGTTAGGCCCTGAAAGTGCAATTTGGGACCCATAAAATCTTGGTTATAGTGACAAAGAGATTGTTCTCGAGGCGCTTAAGTACTGAGACAGTTCGGGACCCGGCCAACTATGTTCTCATAACGAAATTATTCTAATAACGAATGTTCTGATATCGAGGCGCCACTGTAAATTCATTTTTATCGACGAAAACGTACGACATCAGTTGGCAGGTCGGCCGCATCACGATATGGTGACTGAAGCTGACGCGCGTCGAGATCGACGATCACACATTCACTCAAATCGATCTCGCGTCGAGCGCGCTGAAAAAACTGTTTTGTGCAATGTTCTGTTGTGTCTTGTGCAGGGTTCAAACGGGATCGCCAGTTCCGGAACGCGATTGGCACCGGTACTGAACCCATAAACTTTCGAGATCGGGATCAGACCAAATATTTTCATCATGCAAAAGCTGTTCTCTGAATGTTTTTTTTAACGTCTGAACGTCGCCACCGCGCCTCACCAGGTGACTTAGCCTAACCCAACAGCCCTCGTCAGGGCTAGGGTTAGAGAGATGTCGGGTGTCGGGTGCCAAAAAAGTGTAGGTGTCGGGTACCTCCAGATGTCGGGTGTCGGGTTTTTTTGGGACCCGACACCCGACACTTACGGTTCAAAACATCAGTTTTGCTGAGAGAAGAATTTTGGGAGAAATTTTCTTCGAACCAGAGGTTTTCGAAGACGCAGAATGTGACATTTTGGTGTTTATTTCGTGTGAAAATACTTGAATTCAGTAACTGGAGCCAAAAAATTGCACTAATGATGCAAATGAACAAAAATTTGCCTGTTTTTGGTCCAGTTTTTGGTCCAAAAACAGATGTCGGGTGTCGGGTTTTTTTCAAAAACTAGATGTCGGGTGTCGGGTTTTTTGCAACTGTCGGGTGTCGGCTTTTTTTTCTCAGATGTCGGATGTCGGGTACTTCCAGATGTCGGGTGTCGGCTGTCGGGTACCCCCCCCTCTAACCCTACTACCCACAGTGGCTGGCATAAGACCACAACAAATGTTTCACATCATGCAAAAGCTGAAGGCTGTTTTGCAAATTTTATCACTCCAACACAGTCCTTTGGAGCAAATTGGTGCAAAACGAAACAATTATAAGTCAAAACATGCAACCTGATGAAAAATAAACAATTTTGAGGGCAAACTACAAAATAACGAAACAGTATGCGAATGCTAATGGGCTTCTAATCTAAAAAATTCGAGATCGGAACCAGAAGTTCGGGACCAGGATCGGGATTTGTTTTGAAATTTTCAGGATCGGTATTCGGGGCCAAAAATACTTCGGGATCCCGTTTGAACCCTGGTCTTGTGTACTGCAAACCAGGGTTTTTGCCATTTTTAATCGCTCATTGAGCTATGAAGAGTCTGAAATGAGCCCGTAGGCTTGGCAAATGAGCCAGTAGAGTCAGCCAGTAAGCATCCCAGAAAGCACTTTCTGAAGGTAACAAAAAGCCCAAAATCGATTTTTTTTTCGCGTTTCGCGTGTTCGTTCCCATCCGTTATCTGATCGTATGATCAAGGGAACGTAAATCTTGTTGTGTTTGTGTTATGACACAAAGCGGTACGGCCTATTATGACAATCACAACTTCAGTTTGTCAAAAATTGGTCAGTAGCTAGCTTCAACTGGCTTGTGGGTGCGACTCGACGAACAAAAGTTCGACTAATAACTAGCGTGATGTTTTGTGTATTAATTTTGACACACAAACCACAGGATAGTATACGTTCTCTGTTAGTAACCAAAGATCAAGGTGGGATTCAACTCTACTTCACAGAGAACAAAATCGCACAAAATACTTGAAAATTGACCTTTTTTCACAATCCGTAGCGTACAATGTCAAAGTTTTTGCGCTACGCGCGACTACTGTGAATTTTTTAACCAAAAACATCCTGTTTTTTTAACACCAGAACACACCAAAAACACGCTAGTGCTAAAACAACACATTTTACCCCTTCTTAAAATGCGCCAGTGAATTTCAAAATGAGCCAGTAGATTTTGCCACATGAGCAGGTGGATCATTTTGAAAAAACCCTCCTACAGGCTAAAAAAGCATGAAACAACGCAAAACCTGTAGCGTTGAACTGGGTACCCCGATTATGAAAGGCATTGTTGCATGCAGTGTGTCAAGTAGATGAATGGGCAAAACCGGTACGAAGATATGCTGCCTGAAGGAACAAGAGGTAAGTATAATTAAAATAACATGGAATAAAATCGCTTTCGATCTCACCAGTGCATCGGATATATTAATAGACCGGCAGCTTGCACACACGAGCTTAACAGACTTAGTTTATGACTGGCGAATATCACACGGCGTTCACGCAGAAGGCTGCAAAAATCAAGGTGTCAGTTTTCTTATACACTTAGATAAACATAAGCAGACCGGAACCTACCTGGCGTAAATCTCGATCATCCGGGACGTCTCTAAGGCACCGTAGCATTCGAGTAGATTTCTCTGAAATACAGATGGCTCATAATGTCGAATTCGAAATTGACTCAAATTCTTAATTCACATTTAATGACAAAAGAACCAACATTGCCGGTTACAGTAGCAAGTTTGGAGCTATCAGGCACAAGCACTTCCAATTTATTCCTCCCGATGCTTGTTTGCACTGTAAAATTCTCCCCGGGACAAGGTATTCCGTGTTGATAAATGCGTTGCAGCAGTGCGTCTAGTTGAGATTGCTGTAGACAAAACAAATTGTTGAACTATCCTTCGATACGTCGCGAAAAAAGCACAAATTGATGCGATACGAACCGAATCATTGTTCATAACACCAGCAACATGGTCGAGAATTTGGTAGAACAGATTCGTCCACGGCAAACCACTGAAATTAGCACACAATCCGTTATGGTCTAAAATTTGAAGGGATATCAGCGCAACATCAGCTGGAGAATGTAAATATACCTGCAAATGCATAAACACGTGTTTGACGATGGTGTGTGTCTGCAGTAGCCGAACGTGTGTTTGCTTGCTTCGTCGGTGAGCACAAATGAAAATAATTGCACTGCTTCGGATGAATGTCTGAGATAATTGCGGTCACAAAAAAATTAATGATTGATGGATCAGTGCTTGAATCATCAGAATGAAAATTAGCAAAAAAAACACCCTTTTCTCGCACCATGGGTTACCTTGCAGTTACAACAGGGATGTAGTTGTCCGAGCAAGAAAGATAGATAGTTGGACAGGTCAGGCGCAAGAAACATAAACAGCCAGCCGGGCACCCCGATTTGAGGGTATGGTCCGGAGCTAAGAAAGACAGGTAGCGGTGTGCGGGGTATTGCCCAGAATGGGTTAAAAGTAAGCCGTTATTTATTGCAAATACAGGCCCATAGTACAAAAATTCACACAACAACGTCAAAACGGTGGTGAAAAGTGATATTTGGGGGTAAATATGACCGAGCGGAGCGCAAAAAATTGTTGACGTCATTTTTGTGTAGAAAATTTTGTTGAAGGAAGAAAGATAGGTAGATTTTGGCTGCTTTGGGGAGGGCTGCTAGAAAGATAGGTAGCTGAGTCAGCCTAGCAAGAAAGATAAATAGCTGAATTTTGGGAAGGGGCAGTACCCCATACCCCAACTACATCACTGCTTTGCAACCTTCTGGAGGCTGCGTAGGGCGTAACTTGCCATCTCTGTCTACCGCCCCACCCTCAAGCAGTGCTGTGCCTGGGGATGTTCCCCCAAAGCAGTGTAGTTCCTGCGGGAAGGAGGTCCCCCTTCGGGTACGCCTGTTCCCCCTCCACGGTACGCCTGCGCCCCTGTTCCCTTTCCAACCTTCCGGTACGTCTGCTCAGCAATTTTTGCATAAGAAAGGCAAATTTTGGCCTAAAATAGTCATTTTTAGGCACAAAGTGAGTGGTTTTAGGTCGATGGTGTCAAAAATCGCCAACACACCCTTTTTGTTGTTAGTTTTTCCAAAAAGGGGCAAAAAATGGGTTAAATTTTCGACCTCAAAAAAGACATTTCTCCAAATTTGGGTCTTCCCTATTCCCTCCAGGTGGGTACCGCCTGTTCCCCCCCTGGACCAGGAACAACACTGCTCCAAAGGTACAGTATATCTCCCTCGCCGGAACGTGGCCCTCCGCGCTCAGGTACGGTATTGGTCGCACAATAACTTTATAAGAATTGGTCAAATTGACGGGGCAGAGACGTTGCGTTGCGCAATCACACACGAATAATGCAGTCACCAAAATGTTGCAGACCCGCAGCAACGTGGGTGGTCTGCCACATTTTTTCAGATGAAAATGTTTTGTGAGAATCACAAATAGCACAGTGGTTAAGTGTAACTGAACGTGAAAATCAGGATTGATTTGATGAATTCTTAAAGCGGGGGTCCAGGCAGTGGGGTCACTGCGCCAAACGTGTTCAACTTTTCACATGTTATAGTCGACATTAATCCCAACACAATTCAATTTACAGAACTTTAATTGAAGCAGTATCGACCGAGAACAGCGTCGTCAAGGGTACTAACTCGGGAACAAAATAAATTTCGGACCAGCTGCCCAAAAACGACATTTATAGCGTGTGAAGATACGTCACCAATCTCTTTTTATTCGCTGGGTTACGGTAGTTTTAGAACTGCACTGGGCAGAAAAATGTTTCACACGTGCCAACTCAGTGCCAACTCACCATCAGAAGATAAGCGCACCAACATTTGGGGAACAAAACGCTTGATGACCACGCTGGTTTGGGCTGTGCTACCGTAACCCAGCGAATAAAAAGAGATTGCTGCCCTATCTGTACACGTTATGAATGTCGTTTTTGGGCAGCTGGTCCGGAATATTTTATACTCCTGGGTTGGTACCTTTGACGATATCGTTCTCGGTCGATACTGAGGCTACCGATTTCATATAAACTGCATTATATTCACATGAATTGCGACACACGGATCTGAAGTTTTCAGCAAGTTTGGTGACCGGACCTTACTGCCTGGAATCCCTCTTTAAATGGTCATTGTGGGACCAACATCTCCCCCAATTTTTCCAACATTTCACCCCAAAAGTACCCTTTTTTGGTCCAAAATGTCCAAAAATCGGCCAAAATCGACCACAAATGCAATGCACATTTCAACCCATTAGAATATTTCATTTCAATTCAGCCCGTTCAACCCCAAAAATGAATTCGCATGAGACTAGTATGGTACAGTATCTTCCCCTAAAATTTGTCCCCCCCAATCGGATTCCTCACAGTCCAAATCCTGGGTACAGTACCCGGCAGTGTAGTTCCTGGGGAGAGGGGGACCCCCCTAAGGTACACTAATTTCCCCAACCAAGGTACACCAGTACACTAATTCCCCTCCGGGTACACTAATTTCCCCAGCTTTTGCCTAAAATAGGCATGTTTAGGCCTACAAAGTGCATTTTTAGGCAAAAATGTAATTGTTTTTAGGTCAATGTTGTCAAAAGTCGTCAAAATACCCTTTTTATGAAGATTTCCTTCCAAAAGGGGCAAAAATGGGTCAATTTTTCTACCTCAAAAGTGACTTTTTCCTGTCTCCCCCTTCCCCCCAGGAAGGTACACTAATTTCCCTCCGAAAAGTAGGGAGGCACACTAATTTCCCCGCCGGACCAGGAACTACACTGGCACCCGGTGTCTCCCCCTTTTTTGGCCCCCAACATACAGTATCTCCCCCTCAGAAGTAGCCACAGCTAGGGTTAGAGGTCGGGGGTACCCGACACCCGACATCTGGAAGTACCCGACACCCGACATCTGGAAGTACCCGACACCCGACATCTGAGAAAAAAAGCCGACACCCGACAGTTCCAAAAAACCCGACACCCGACACCTAGTTTTTGGACCAAAACAGGCAAAATTTTGCTCATTTGCATCATTTGTGCAATTTTTTGGCTCACGTTACTGAATTCAAGTATCTTCACGCGAAATAAGCACCAAAATATCACATTCTGCGTCTTCGGAAACATTTGGTTCGAAGAAAGTTTTTCTCAAAATTCTTCTCTCAGCAAAACTGATGTTTTGAACCGTAAGTGTCGGGTGTCGGATCCCAAAAAACCCGACACCCGACATCTGGAGGTACCCGACACCTACACTTTTTTGGCCCCCGACTGTCGGGTGCCAAAAAAGTGTAGGTGTCGGGTTTTTTGGGACCCGACAGCCGACACCCGACACTTACGGTTCAAAACATCAGTTTTGCTGAGAGAAGAATTTTGAGAGAAAATTTTCTTCGAACCAAATATTTCCGAAGACGTAGAATGTGACATTTTGGTGTTTATTTCGTGCGAAAATACTTGAATTCAGTAACTTGAGCCAAAAAATTTCACTAATGATGCAAATGAGCAAAAATTTGCCTGTTTTTGGTCCAAAAACAGATGTCGGGTGTCGGGTTTTTTGCAACTGTCGGGTGTCGGCTTTTTTCTGATGTCGGGTGTCGGGTACTTCCAGATGTCGGGTGTCGGGTACCCCCCCCCCCCCCGACCTCTAACCCTACCCGACACCTACACTTTTTTGGCACCCGACACCGGACATCTCTCTAAACCTCGCCACAGCACTGCCCCCAAGCGTACATTGGAACCATTGGCCTGCCAGTAGGCTGCACACGATGAGCCCCACGCACTATACTTGCGGGCCGGAAAAAAACCGTTTTTTTTCGAAAAAAAACCGAAAAAAACCGTTTTTTTTCCGAGGCCTGGAAAAATACGTTTTTATTTTTCCGGCAAGTGGCAACTTTTGGAAAAAAACGGTTTTTTCCAAAAATTTCCGAAATATTTTCCAAGGTTACGAGAGGATGTTGTCAAAACCATAAATAAAAATGCAAAAATATATTTTGCGGAAAAATACGCAAGTATACCACGCACAACTGATGAGACAAAATCTGAAAGTTGCGCTGCCTTTAAACTTACTGTGCTGTTCCCAATGGAAACGAGAATTCGGTTATTGCTTTCAGTGTGTTACTGTTAGCAAAGTCATCGGGGTATTTCCACAGGATCCACGGGCGTTCATTGCCCGACGGCGCCGCTACTTCCGTGAAAACGTCGAAAATGGTCACCACGTCCTTGCTGTAGAAATTAGGACATTTTGGAAGACAGCAAAAAAGAAAACGGTCACGAAGCGGAATCAATAATCAATCAATAAAACCAAACCAACCGAAGTCGTGACATGATCACACAGTGGGGATTGAGATTTCACGACGGGACGGGCACACGTGAACCTGAAAATGTGAAAATTATTGTGCTTCCGCATCCGCTTTGTCGAAACAAAAAGTTTCCCCTTCTCCTTACACTGCTACACACTCCTTTTACACACCATATTAATGGTTGCCGTCAAAAATGCCGAAAAAAATGCCGAAAACAAAATGCCAAAAACAAGAAACGCCGAAAAAATGCCGAAAACAGAAGAAGCCGGAAAAAATAAAAATGCTGGGGATCGAATTGGGATTCACCCGCAGCCGCAAATGCCATTCAACTTTTGGGTTCAGTACAGTAGGTATACCCTCGCCCAGCATTAGGGTCCACACCTCAGTAGGGTCCATAGCATTAGGGTCCACCTGACAAAAGCGTAGCGGTAGGGTCCACTGACCATTAGGGTCCATAGCATTAGGGTCTACCTTACAAAAGTGTAGCAGTAGGGTCCACTGACCATTACGGTCTAAGGGTGGAATTTTCGAAACGGTGTAAAGGTCGGTTGGGCGAAAAGGTCGGTGTAAAGTTCGGTCGAAATGCGGTTCATGCCACTTGTGCTTTCAAAGGCACTCCCGGAATATACGGGACCTGACCAAAACAGACCAAATGGGCTCTGAAGGGACATAAAACGTTTGCTGGGGTTTTCATGGATGCTGAATACGACGGAAAATATTTTTACATCATTAAACCCATGGTGCGAGAAAAGGGTGTTTTTTTGCTAATTTTCATTCTGATGATTCAAGCACTGATCCATCAATCTAGGGGGCAGTGTTGGAGGTACTCTGGAGGGGGATACCTACTGTACCGGTACCGCGCTCGGAGAGGGGGGATACTTACTGTACCAGAGCCGATGGCCTGGGGGTTATGTACCTAGGGGGGGGGGGGTTGGGGGGTTAGGTTTTGGGGTAAAATTTTTAAATGTGTTTATTATGTGTGGAATCGTGTGAAAACGTAGTATAGCGCGCGAATTTGGGGTAATTTGAGGTAAAAACCACTAATTTTGGCCATTTTGGTCAAAAATTGGCACTTTTGAGGCAAAATCGGGGGATACCTACTGTACCGGGGTGAAAATCGGGGGGATACCTACTGTACCATGCCAAACATCGGGGGGGGATACCTACTGTACCAGGCGAGGGCAATGGTGTGGCTGGGGGGGGGTGGGGGGGGGTCCCCCCCAAGGTACAGTAGGTAGGTTGCCGCGCCTCCCCTGGTACAGTAGGTAGGTTGCCGCCCCACCTAACTTTTCACCCAAAACATTCATTTTTGGCTTAAAATTGCATAAAATTAGCATATTTGTCTGCAAATAGGCGAAAAATCGCGCGCTGTGCGCGAAATTAGTGTTTTAGGCCACATTTTCTTCAGTATTTAGACATAAAAAATTTCGGTTTCCAGATGACCCCCCCAAGTGGTACGACCCCCCCCCCCTAGCTCGGCTGGTACAGTAGGTAGGTTGCCGCCCCGCATTTTGGGTGGTACAGTAGGTTGCCGCCCCGCCTGGGTAGCTACACCACTGCCTTGCAACCACCCCGGAGGGTACCTTGCAACCATCAATTTATGGTTTTTATAGGCAAAAATGGGTGTTTTTCGACCTCAAAAATCGCGCGCTCCGCGCGCAAACCTCCATATAATACGTATTTTAGGCAAATTTTCGGCCAAAATGCAAAAAAGTGCCAATTTTTCGGCCAAATTTGCAGTATAATGCATGCAAAAAACACCCTTTTTTCGGACCTCAGGGGTACCTTGCAACCTCCCGGAGGCTGGGTAGGGGGGTACCTTGCAACCATCTGGATCCATCCCCCCCAAGGGTACCTTGCAACCATTTGCCTGCCACTACACTGGTAGCATGGGACCCTAATGCGCGCTGGACCCTAATGAGCACTGGACCGTAATGATAATGATACGCAACCCTCCAGAGCACCTCCAACACTGCAGTAGGTTAGGTAAGTTGACGCTCCATGCTGGTACAGTAGGTAGGTCGCCGCCCGGCGGCTGGTACAGTCAGTGTTGGAGGTACTCTGGAGGGGGGGATACCTACTGTACCGCGCTCGGAGAGGGGGGGATACCTACTGTACCAGAGCCGATGGCCTGGGGGGGTTATGTACCTAGGGGGGGGGGGGGTTTGGGGGGGTTGGGGGGGTTAGGTTTTGGGGTGAAAATTTTTTATGTGTTTATTATGTGTGGAATCGTGTGAAAACGTGGTATTTGCGCGCGTAGCGCGCGAATTTCGTGTAATTTGAGGTAAAAACCACTGATTTTGCACTAATTTTGGCCATTTTGGTCAAAAATTGACACTTTTGGGGCAAAATCGGGGGGGATACCTACTGTACCGGGGTGAAAATCGGGGGGATACCTACTGTACCATGCCAAACATCGGGGGGATACCTACTGTACCAGGCGAGGAGGGGATACCTACTGTACTGGGGGGGGGGGGGGCCCGCCCCCCCCCCCCCCCCCCCCCCCACCGCTGTAGTAAGTAGATTTATGGTTTTCAAAGGCAAAAATAGGTGTTTTTCGACCTCGGGACCCCCAAAAATGGTCATTTTAGGCCAATTTTCGGCAAAAATGTCAAAAAATACCCATTTTTAGGCCAATTTTGCAGTAAAATTGCATGCAAAAAACGGCCTTTTTTCGCCTTTTGACGGACCATAGGGGTATCTTGGGTAGCCTCTGGGGGGGTATCTCGAGTAAGTCCGAAACCTTCCCCCCCTAGGGTATCTTGGGTCGATTGGCCTGCCACCACACTGCCCCCCACCTCCAACACTGGGTACAGTAAGTTGTAACTTTTGGCTCAAAATGGTATAAAATTGGTATTCACTCCAGGCGAAAAATCGCGCGCTACGCGCGAAATTAGCGTGTTAAAGTACATTCTCATAAGAGGAGTTAAAAATCTTTGGAAAATCATCCACGCCTATAAAAGGCAGAAAACGGCGTTCTGAGGCCAGCCGCTTCAGATTACGTTTAAGCCCAAGCCCAAGAAGCCTAGGCGTAGGCCTAAGCCTAAGCCTAAGCCTAGGCCTAAGCCTAAGCCAAAGCCCAAGCCTAAGGCTAAGCTCAAGAAAACAAACAAAAAATGATGGCTATGTTTTGACATCCCAACAGTGGTGTCGTTAGGGGGGGGGGGTTGGGGGGGGGGCTTACCCCCCCTGGTATGGGGTATGGGAAATCGGCCGGGGGTATGGGGTATGGGAAATTTTTCACTTTTGGAACAAGCACCCCTAAGAAATGACTTTTTGACCCCGAGAAGTACCACAATTGACCATTTTTCGCCTAAAAATGTCAAAAATCGCTTGCTGTCGCAAGAAAACTCTGTTTTAAGCACTTTTGGACCACTTTTTGGTACTTTTAGAAGATTTTTGGGGTCATTTTTTTTCAAAACCCCCACCCTGGGTATGGGAAATTTTTGAGTTTTTGGAGAAACCCCCCCCCCCTGGTATGGGAAATTTTTGATTTTTGGGGGTATGTATGGGAAATTTCCCGAAAATTGGGCTGGGTATGGGAAAATTTCGATTTCTCAACGACACCACTGCATCCCAACCCCGATTTCACTGTTATAAACACTATTTCTCATCATTTTGTTCATGTATTATATAAATTAGTTTTAACCGAAAAAGCCAAAAAAACAAAAAATTCACCGGCGCCGGCGGGACTCGAACCAGCGGTCCCGCAGGCACGAGTCCAACGCCTTCACCGCTGAGCTAGCGAACCGACACATACTTCCGTCTAGCCGCTGCTACTTATATCTAGCGCTGCTGCTGTACACACACGTGTATTAATTAATGCACACACAGCCAGCTGCGTGTAACGGTTAAACCTGATGATCAAGGGACCTGGAAGATTTGTATCTCCTAATCATTCTCATCAATATTTCGACCTAAAAATTTTGTTCCCCCTTGCTCGGCCAGTACAGTAGGTAGGTTACCGCCCCACATTTTTGGTGGCACAGTAGGTTGCCGCCCCGCCTGGATAGCTACACCACTGTTTGGTGTTTACAACCATTTTCTTGACTGAGAAAATTAGAAATTAAATTAAGCCTAAGCGTAAGCCCCGCAAGCCCAAGCCTGAAACCTAAAGCTTATGCTTATAGTAAAACCTAAAATACAGGGGGGCAGGGTAGTACTTGGGGGGGGGGGTGGGGGGGTCCCCCCCAAATTCATCTACCTATCTATCGTCAACACTTTTTGATTTCATCTATCTATCGTCAACACATATGGGCTAAATCTATCTATCGTCAACAAATTTTGGGAACAATCTATCTATCGTCAACACATTTCGAACCCAAAATTGACATTTTTGCCTCAAAATGGCTCAAAATCGGTATTTTTCACCACAAATAGGCAAAAATCGCGCGCCACGCGCGGATTTAGTACATCTATACACATTTTCATTAATATTTACACATTATTACCTACTTAATGCACTATACTATACCTTGATTTTTGCCGACCCCCCCCCCCCACCATCTATCTATCGTCAACAAGTTTGGGTTGACCCCCCCCCCAGATTTCGGACTTGGGTCATCTATCTATCGTCAACACTTTTTGATTTCATCTATCTATCGTCAACACATATGGGCTAAATCTATCTATCGTCAACAAATTTTGGGAACAATCTATCTATCGTCAACACATTTCGAACCCAAAATTGACATTTTTGCCTCAAAATGGCTCAAAATCGGTATTTTTCACCACAAATAGGCAAAAATCGCGCGCCACGCGCGGATTTAGTACATCTATACACATTTTCATTAATATTTACACATTATTACCTACTTAATGCACTATACTATACCTTGATTTTTGCCGACCCCCCCCCACCATCTATCTATCGTCAACAAGTTTGGGTTGACCCCCCCCCCAGATTTCGGACTTGGGTCATCTATCTATCGTCTACACATTTCGGGTCCCAATCTATCTATCGTCAACACCCTGACCAAGTACTACACTGCAGGGGGGGCTGTATTTTTTCACTGACCCCTTTTAGGGGGGCTGTATTTTTTGGGGGGGCTCTATTTTTGGGGGGCTGTATTTTTTCGTTGCCCAAAATCTCAAAAAATGTTCCAAAAAATACCCCTAAAATGGAGTTCTGTCAGGGTGTTACTGGTCATTATTGAGTGTTTTTAGGTGCAGATCTTCCATAAAAGGCTTTACGTAATCATATATTCAACCACAAACGTTGTACAGAAGGTGTCTTATGCAAGAACTTGACTTTACGACCCCCAAGTGGGGAATTCCAAGTTGGGGGGGGGCTGTATTTTGGGGGGGTCTATTTTTTCACTGAACCCTTTTAGGGGGCTGTATTTTTGGGGGGCTCTATTTTTTGGGGGGGGCTCTATTTTAGGGAATACGGTAATTAAGCACACACAAAACGGGTGGATTTCCATAAAATTAGTCCACCAAGTCCATCTTCGAACAAAAAGAGCAAGTATTTCAAAAATTTTCTTTTTTCGTTTATTTTTTGGTCGTTCTCAGTCGGTCTCGCGTGTTCCTCTGTCAGAAGAATAATTATTGTCTTTCCTGCTTTGTCCCTTTCTTGTCTTCCGTGAACAACAATAACGCTGTGAAGGGGACTGCAGGCCCAAGAATGCTGCGACTGGGACATTTGTAGATTGCAGAAACAAGAAAGACAAGAATAAACCGCACATAATAAAACATGCATCAAATCACCCCATTGTGCTAACCACCCTTCGACCTTGGACTGGTTTTTTTACCTTACCCACGCAAAATGACAGGGCATGAGTTCGATGCTACTTAATATTACATGTCCCTGATTTTGAAGAGACAAGGCTTGTCAAAACAAAGGTGCACTAGAACTAGAGTTCGTTTGCAATAATTTTCTTGGCTGGTATAATACCTAGGCGTGAACTGGACTGAACTTGGCAAAACTGTTGTTTAAATCTAACTTGAAACATCAGGCAGCCGTGCAGATAGGCAGTGAAAGGCATTTGATTGTATACATACCAACATAATACATTCACCAACACTAAGAGGGCATGAGAGACGTAATACAAAACAACTGCAATACGTTGTTCGCGGCCATAAACGCATGATATCAAGCCAAAAAAAAGAAACAAATGATGATTCAGTGAGTAATGAGCAAAGACAAACGAACAAGTGCACTGTAGTTCTAATTTCAGCTAGGAAATTTGTTCATTTTATCTAATCATTTTCAAACCAATCGAGCCATTACAGACCAGCCAGTCACCATGCTGTCCTCCTTAAGTACTATGTCAACACTTTTTTCGTATTTTCAGTGCTTAAGAGCAGCAAAAGTGTTGACATGGCCTTAAGTACTATGTCAACACTTTTTTCGCATTTTCAGTACTTAAGAGCAGCAAAACTGTTGACATGGCCTTAAGTACTATGTCAACACTTTTTTCGCATTTTCAGTACTTAAGAGCAGCAAAAGTGTTGACATGTCCCTAAGTACTATGTCAACACTTTTGCTGCTCTTAAGTACTGAAAATGCGAAAAAAGTGTTGACATAGTACTTAAGGCCATGTCAACACTTTTGCTGCTCTTAAGTACTGAAAATGCGAAAAAAGTGTTGACATAGTACTTAAGGAGGAACGCATGCATGATGACCAGCTGGAATTCCATGGCTGCCAGCCAAAAGATGTTGCGGTATGGCGAATGGAATGAAAATGAACTGTGAAAATGAACTAAACCCTTTGAAAATTCTGATTTATATTTGGTTTATTGCTCATTAGAGTTATCCCATTTGTTCTCTGGACTATTCATGGCAAATCATCGGATGACCACCGCTGACCATATCCTGCAGATGACACTGGATATTTGCTGCGAATATCATTTCGGATTTGCATTAGGATATCTCATATTGCTTTTTGCTCATGAGTCAAAGGAGGACGGCATCTGACGCTGAACTTTTCAGGCTGTTCGATGGCGTGAAAGCCAACCTCACAACGATGGAAGATAATGATGAAAGTTGAATACAATGATGGCAGCGCGACAGTCGTATGATATGATCTGAATGGGAATAAGGTGATCTTGCACAATTTTTTTTGTGTTTGGACTCTAGAATGAGGCAGATCATAGTTTTTATTGACTGTGATATACTCAGTGTGTTGTGATCATCAGCTCATTTCCAAACTTTTTGACTGCAGCTTCATATCAAAGATAAACCTCGTCACATAATGGAATAATTCGCATGGAACAGCTCTCCATAGCCTCAAATTGTCGCCAGCGCTACTTCTTCACAGCCTAGTAAAGGAGTTTTGAAGCACCATCAAGAAAATTGTCACCATCGCTGTCCCTGATCAGGCCGACAATTTCAGTACTCCCACAGCTCGTGCCGGGTGATGGTTAGACTCAGAGCTTAGAGCCTAACTGTATACTGCTGACGGTACAATGGGGAAAACAAGAAGTATCAAGCCATATTTATACGGTCCGGCCGCGTGATGTAGAAAAATCGTTGCAACGTTTAGGCGCCCGCTCGGGGTCGGCTTCACCGGCTTTTTGTTCATTTTTGTTTCCAGCCAATTTTTCCAATTGTGAAAGACGCTAGACTAACACAATTACCCGGGTGACTTTCGTTTTGGTTTCCGCGGGAAGAAACGAAGTGCTTTTATTCTCTCCAGCCAATGGGTGGAATTCAGAGAACAAAGTCAAGCTCACCGTCAACCTCAACGTCAAAGTTCAAAGTCAGATGTTTTTCGGCGTCACGCTGGCTCGTGCAGCAGACGCAATTTTCTAAACGAAGGGTCAACTTTGACGCGTTACTATGCAAGACTGGATGCTTATCTAGCCAAAATATTATTGTAGGGATGTAACTAACAGCAGCGTTTTGCGAGAGTATTTCTGAGTTTCATGAATTTCTGAAAAGAGGCAAAGAAATGAACCGACGATCACCAACAGAGGTGCAAAAAATTTTGACTGCGGTCAATGATCGCCACATTATTTCAATACCTGATGCTAATATCATTGTCACTGATGTGGTTGTTCATGTTTGCATGTGAAACTATTTATTTTGTTCTCACCGAACGGCAGTTAACCACAATCATGTTCAGCGTAAACCCCATTGTGCGTAGTGGTGTACTTCCCGAATATTGATGTGCAACACCAGCCTGTGTTCATCGCCACAGTACAGATGTCATGTATGTATATTGTGGGCCGTGCGCCTTGCGGCAAGGGTTATGGAGCAAGAGTTGTTTTTTGCGACCCAAGAATGCAATGCTGGTATATCAACCTTGTGAATAGCAAAGTTGTTTTAGGTTGGTTGCCGTTCGGTGAGAACAAAATAAATTATTTCAATATAGTAAATTTCCAAATTCGCTGCCGCACAGTAAACTAGCCCCATAGTTAATGTCAGGTTTTAAACCAGAAACTCAGTTTCTGAAACATTCGGACAGCCAACACACACGCGGCTTGCCAGCCAGGCAGGCAGCTGCGCGCAATGTTTCAGAAGCGCGCATGATTAGCGTTCGGGTTTAGAACTTGACATTAACGATAGGGCGTAGTTTGCTTTGCGGCAGCGAATTTGGAAATTTACTATATAGTAAGTTTCTAATTTCGTTGCCTCATGCATTTTTACAGACGCAGGAAAACTCCCGTTCGAAGTCGAAGCAGGCAACAAGCTCAACACACAGTTAACAAGCCACGCAGCTGGCTCGTGTGCGTTTCGAATGTTTCAGTCACACAAGCTGTATGTGTCAGTTACGTGGCTTGCTGACTGTGTGTTGAGCTTGTTGCCTGCTTCGACTTCGAACGGGAGTTTCCCTGTGTCTGTAAAAATGCATGAGGCAACGAAATTAGAAATTTACTATACCATTAGTCAGAAATTATCATAACTCAGAAATAGTCTTCCGAAACGCTTGTGCTACGTCCTTAAAATAACAGTATCCCGAGAAACGCATCCAATCATGCACAATAAGGCATCAAAGTTGACCCTTCGTTTAGAAAATCGCGTCTGCTGCACGAGCCAGCGTGACACCGAAATATCTGACTTTGAACTTTGACGTTGAGCTGCCATTGAGCTTAACTTTGTTTTGTGAATTCCAGCCAATAATCCTTTAGGCCGTCTTCACAATGACCCGTTTTCCCGTTTTCTCGGTTTCCCCTTTTCCCGGTTTCCCGTTTTCCCGGTTTGCTTCATTGGTGTCTTCACAATGAAATCCGGTTTCCCGGTTTCCCGTTTTTCCGGTTTCCCGGTTGATAACATGTGTCTTCACAATGACACGTTTTCCCATTTTCACGTTTTTTTGCATAATGCGTAAAAACCTTTGGTGAGTTCAACTTGGTCAAAGTTTATGACAGGTGCACTTTGTAGTCGTACAAGCAACCAATTCCAAAACAAGATTATAAAAAGCTAGACATGGCAAAATTTATATTCCTGAGTTATAGTGGACAGCCTAACATTCAGATCAATCCTCCAGAAATCTTCTGTTGAAGAGCAAAGCTAAGACAAGAAACATGGCCTGAGCTGGAGCTAAAGTTATCAATCTAGGGCACCAGACAGCCACTGCACTGCTGGACTAGCATCACCGAGAGCGGTGGGTGGCGAAATAGAGGTGCCTGTTTGGACTTCCGAGCCTCATACACCATCATCTGGGATTGGGTTTTCAAATAAGCCCGCGTGTCCGCGTCCAACTCATCCAGATCACGTGCCCATACAGAACGACACCGACGCACTCTGCTGTTTCTCCGCCGATAGAAAAATTGGAAGTAGAAAAATTACGTACCATACAGGACTTATTGTGAAATACGAATTACGAACGATCAAGAAATTCAACCGATTAAACGCATAAATTTATGTTTCCAGTTTGGTCTAAGCTTGAAAACGCGAAAGCAGACGTTAAATGAGTGCTGCTTGTTAACCTGCGTTTGCCGCAAGTATTGCAGAAATTCGCGATCAATATCGTCGTCGTCATGTTTCGATGCCTTGCGCCTGGAGGAGCACTCAAGTTCTTTGGGTTCACTCATGTTCACTTATGTATACATGCGGCACTGCATGTTAACGCTATATGAGCTACGAGCACGTAAAGGCAACACGAGCCCGATTTCGAAGGTGCGGTGTATTCAAAACGAATAGAAAGAGAAAATCATCATGTTCCACGTGTCGCACATCCAGCAAACAACTTGCAGGAATACTGAAAATAAAAGATTTCGATTACTCGTTCCCTGGATTTTTGGCCCTGGAATCAGGTATTGATACCAAACTGAAATGTGTGCCACATGAGCTATTTGTGAGACTAACTTGTATTGGAGTGGAACCATCCCTTCAATGAGTCCGTAAAAACTAGCTAAGATTTGAAATGAGTTACATCAAAACCAATTGTCATAGTACCAAAAACCAAGTCATACACAAAAACCCTGATTTCATATGAAAGATAGAGTATGCAGGCCCGAGAATCTCGATGAGTTCAGTTCATTGATTACTCCAGATTCAATGATGACGTGGGTATCAATACGTGACGACATAATTTAGTATACTTTTTACTTCCGGAATAATCGACAGAAACACATGACGACAAATGTAATCTGGTGTCAATGGTGTCATCACTAATTTTCTTGTGATCACATTATAGTTGGCCTGCTGCCAACAGGCAATTGACGCGTAAGGAAATACAAGCAAAGCTGAAATGGGCGGGTAAATTAGGATGACGACAATCGCGCAGAAAACTTGCGAAAGAAAGAAGCGAATAACAGGTTCGTGCCATTTGAAGCAAAAAATATCACATCCCATATATCATGTCATTGGTTATGAAATCTCGCATTTGAATGAAACTGAACTGTACTCGCAAAAAACTTGGCTGGATGGAATTTGATTTGCAATTTTAATTGTCACGTCCTGAGCAAGATAAGAGGTACAAGGTTCGAGCGATCACTTGAACTTCTTGGGCTTAGGTGTTCACCAGCAGAATCAAAGTGCCTCCATGATGCAAATTCGAATATCGACCGGCGCAGTAACCAAGCAGTTCAGGTTCAGCGTCGATTCGAGTCTTGCTCGCGTCTGGAAATTATGAGACAAATGCATCACTGGAAGTCAATAATGAACTCGCACGTCGCATCTGATGTGTGCCAAACTCACATGGCAGATGGAGTGCTGCGTTGGGCATACGGTGTTTGAGTGCCTCGCGGACTTGGGTCAGCAGCCCCGGACGCATGAAGAATGGGCCGACAAGTTCCAGAACAACGTCGCCGGACTGGAAATGCTGCAGTTCCAGGCTGAACTCGATGGTTTTTGTCGATTTCTGAAACATTCTCAACGTTTACCTTATAAGGCGAATACGGTAAAAATTAGATGACAACACAGCTGCATATAACTGAGGCTGATTGGTGATGTCGTCGCCGCTTCTTTCGGATGTGTTCAGAATGGAAGTCGATGTGCTGGGACTGCAAACAGTACATATACGCTTACACATCACGGAGCTCCACCTTTGTTGCCAATACGCGCGGCTTTGGAATAACGAACCTCCCGCTTGTGACTGGCAGCAGTGACTGGTGCTTCTTGCGAACTCGGTCGATTTGCTGCGTGATCGCCGACGGCAGCATCTGCGCCAACACGCGGCCCTGTTAGTGGACTGGCATTGGAATGAAAATTCACGCACTTTGACTCTCAAATGAAAAGAAGATTGATCAAACTTGTTGGGTGGCCATGAACTCGTCGTTTCGCTGCAGCAGCTGAGCGCAGATTCTGCAAAGAACCGCTTTTTTTGAATGAACACGCAAGTTTCAATGCTGTGAGCTAAAATCTCACTTCATCTCGAGGGCAATCACTTCGGATTGATCAATTTCGTGCCCGTGTCGCATGCAGCAGTGCCCGCTGATGCCCTGCATGGGTGAGTGGTTGCTGAACACGGCATGCGACAGCCAGACTTTGTCGAGCTGGATGTGTGCAATGGCGATCGGACATGTTTTGTCATTTGGACACTCGCATTCCTTGTCGACTGGTTTCTGAACGATGAACATATTTCTTAGCTTTCAGAGCAAAATATTCCAAAGGTAAAGCTGGAGTTATACTTGTCCATTTTGGGCTTGTAGACAATGAGGACAAATTTTTGTTTGAATGATATTTTGTGGTAGAGTTGAGGCACTAATTTCGACCAGCGTAAAAGTTGTTCCCCTGCACCAAATGAACAACTTTTACGCTGGTCAAATTTAGTGCTCCAACTCTATCACAAAGTATGATCCAAACAAAATTTTGTCCTCATTGTCTACAAGCCCAAAATGGACAAGTATAACTCCACCTTAAAGGGTGTGTCTAACGTCTCCTAACCCCATGTTTTGTTGGGTGGAATTGAAAGATGACCTCGAAAGGCCGCAGTGTGCAAAAAACCGCGTCTTCTAACTAGCCAAATCGCGAAATCTTGAGGGTTACTTTTCGAATTAAATCAATTTCCGGACACAAAATTCAGACTGAGCTGACGGAAAAAAGCTGCGAAGCGAAACACACACAAACCAGCTTCTATGTGTTAAATGAAACATTCATTGTGTCCACAGTCAAGCCAGCAGTCAGAGCGTTGTGTGTTGAGCGTTTACGTGCATTGTATAGGCGGCTGAGCCGCGCTTAAACATGCAATGTTTCAGCAGAATAATGCCAAACGTGAGTAGCGCCCACTCAAAAGCGCCTGGAGTTTTGTGTCCGGAAATTGATTTAATTCGAAAAGTAACCCTCAAGATTTCGCGATTTAGCGAGTTACAAGACGCGGTTTTTTGCACACGCCGGCCTGTCGAGGTCATCTTTCGATTGCACCTCATAAAACATGGGGTTAAGAGACGTTAGACACACCCTTTAAGCAAAGTAGACGAACGCCGTCCATGATGATGACGCGGTTCGTGACACGGAAACAACGCCAACATTTTACGAGCAGATACAGCTTCGATCGATCGTTCTGTTTCACGAAGATGTGCATGAAGCCTTTGGCGTCAACGAACACAAAATAATTGATCATGTGTGGAAGCTCGCCAAAGACGGCAACCAGGGCGTGCCAGTTCGGTATGCTGCCGTGCTCTGTAGCAATAAAATATTTTCGGAAGATCCGCTTCTCCTCATAACTGTAAAAAATCGATCATATCCCTGGCCTCTGGCCACCTTACCGCACAGAACATCATTGCACGGATGGTCGTCGGACACCGCACGGACAAGTGCCATGGCACACACACACACGTAGGTTGATTGCCGGAAACAATCGATGGGAAATGTGACTTTTCAAGCAGCAAATCCAAGCCAGAGCAACTTCGGTGTGGGCAGCGCGATGAGGGGTGACGATCACAGGTTGTGGGTTCGCATTCAAAGTTGCAATTTGAAAGGAAAAGGAAAGTCGCTTTTAGGAAGTGGCAAATGATGACAAGTAGTGTCTGGCGATATCTCTGCCCGTGCACAAAGAAAGGAATGCGTCGTGTCGCGTCGCGAAAAACAGCTTCCCCTCAACGGGAGATAGAATTCACATAAATGGAATCCAACTCAGGATTTCTCTTTCGTCCAACTTTTGGCTCAGGCTTCGATTCAGGTTTAGGCTTAGGCCCCAGCCAGGAATACCTGTGCACATTTCTCATGTCCACGCCCAATTTAAAGTCTGAAACGAGACCTCAACACAATTAGAATACGACAGTTTCGCGTCAGTTGCATTCAGTTTCTGTGAATTGGTTTGAATTCGATCTCCTCGTCTTCCCCCCTCCGCTTTGAATTGGAAAAGAAACTGATTCCGTTTAGATCACTTCACTAGTTCACTTTCCATTCCTTTCGATTTCGATCAGATGAAGATTGATTCACAGTTCAAATCAACACAATAAAAGTATATTACTCAATTGAACTGGTCTTGTCTCCGCCGCGATCCGATCATGACGACGACAAACATTGGCTTGTACATTGAAGTTGGACGGACGTCAAAAATTTATGCTCAAAATGTCAGTTCGTTGAATAATCTAATTTTCGGTCCATTGTTCAGCAATCGCTACACAGAACGCAACATGTGCGTGCAACCGAAATTGAAAAAGACTTCATTCTCATAGGAACAAATGAGCGGCCAAGTTGTGCTGTTCACCAAGACCGACATCAAGCACGATGGTGTGACATTGGTGTTCGATGGTGTACTTCGTATGTGCAGCACCAGTCAACGTGCTGGCGTCTTCGATTCACTCACTGCTTCCACAATAAAGGTTTGCTGCATTTGTTGGAATACTGTTCTAACCGGGAACCGGGGTTCTTTTTTAAAATCAGCTGGTGGCAATTACTACCAAAATAACAATTTTAGTAGCTAATTTTTTAATCCCATTTTTTCATTGTTCTTCTTGTTTTCAGTCAACATAGGTTTTTCTACACACTTTTTAGGTGCAATGTGCACCTAAAATTTCAGAATTGCACCTAAAAATTGGAGGGTTCATGCATTGTAGTTCCTAGTCCGGAAGGGGAGATAGCGGACCGTCCGGAGTCCGGACCCCTATACTTGCGTATTTTTCCGCAAAATATATTTTTGGAAAAAAAACCGTTTTTTTTCCGGAAAAAAAACCGTTTTTTTTCCAAATATTTTTCCAGTACTTAAGGATACCCATGGTCCAAAAACGCCTATTTTGGAGAAAATTTTGTCGGGAAATGGCCTGAAACATGCTAGAAATGCACTTGGAGATTAAAAAGTGCTCATTTTGAACTGTTTAGCACCGATTTACATTAGTTTTGACAACATCCTTTCGTAACCCTTGAAAATATTTCGGAAATTTTTGGAAAAAAAACCGTTTTTTTTTCTAAAAGTTGCCACTTGGAAAAATTTCCGGAAAAATAAAAACGTATTTTTCCGGGCCTCGGAAAAAAAACGGTTTTTTTTCGGTTTTTTTTCCGGAAAAAAAACGGTTTTTTTTCCGGCCCGCAAGTGTACGGACCCCCCGTTTTTTTTCGGATGGGGAGATGGTGTACCCCCCGAGGGGGAAGGGGGAAGACCCAAATTCAGGAAAAAGTCACTTTTTGAGGTGGAAACTTTGACCTTTTTTACCCCTTTTTGGAAAAAATTCTTCACGAAAAGGGTATTTTGGCGACTTTTGACAACATTGACCTATGAATCGCACATTTTCGGCCTAAAGATGCCCATTTTAGGCCTAAAAATGCCCATTGCTTGCCACTGTTTCGCGTGGTACTGCTGGGACCAGGTGTTTTTAAGCCATTTTAATGGCCCATTGGGGCAGAGGCGTTTTCCATGAAATTTTCGCGCTCTGCGCGATTACGGTAAATTTTAAACCACGAACACCTTTATTAGTGTCAATACACACCAGAATGCACCACAACCTCACAAAAAGCCAAAATTTCAACCACTTTAAAATGAGACAGGAATTTTTGAAGATAGGCCTACAGGTTTTTGGCAGTTTCTTTAAAAAAGCCCAGGCTGGAACTCGTAACAGTTGTGTCGTCTGTCGTGTCGGTCTACCGGGTACAACAAGGACACGACAGTTATTTTATGATCGATTTTTAGCCGATTTCACTGATTTCTCTGTCACAAACTCTGGCTGCCGCCGAACGAGTGATGACCGGCAGAACGGAGTATCCATTCGAGATCAGTCTCAGTCCGGGTACATCAAAGGCGCTCCCCGAGTCCTACCATGGAAAATATATTGCTGTTGAGGTTTGTTAGGTTACGTCCTATCATGGCCCAAATTCTCGAAAGCGCAACCGCCAACAGGAGTGGTGCGCCCCCAAACACGATAATGACATGACAACTTCCAGCTGGCTGACCTCAATTCGTTGCGTGCTTTAGACTACTCTATTAGTATAGATCTTACTCACATTTATAAGAAATAAATAATAACACTGCTACACATCCCTTTTGAGCGCATCTTTTGGGAATAAAAGGGAACTTACGCACCGAGGTGGAGAGCGTAAGATATATCAAGTACACTGTTGCGCAATCGTCCTCGATGGCGGTGGCGCTTTCAAGAATTTGGACCCGTGTGAGTGACGACATTCTGATATTTGTGCCCATTTGTTGCAGTACTTCCTTCGCGCGGAACTTAAACGCAGTTTCCCGAACAAATCTGTTTTCAAACAAGTTGAAATATGCGTGCAATTTCCGGTGCGTCTAGCCCAGCTGCGGTGTCTATGTTTTAATTCTATGCGAATCTCAGTTTCGAACGAAAGATAATTTTTTGTCACAGAAAAACGCACCGAGGCAGAGTGCTGCAGTCGAGTCACCTCTGGCATTCACAATCACACCAGAATCGGTCAAAGATATGCAGGTATTATACGAGCGACAAAATCCCTCATAAAATTTCGAATGTAGAAAAAATACATTTTGGTTTGGCTTGAACATTACTGCCATTTCCGATGCCATGAAATGGTTTGTGGGGATGTGAACTCCGGCACCTTTTAAAAATTAGAAAGCAAGCCTTGAGCAAACGTGTTACCAAATTGGCAGAATGTGGCGTCAAGCCCTGCTGCATGGCTGTGCTCATGTGTTGAACCACCGTGGTAAACAGTCGGCCGCAAACACAACACCAAAACAAACGGCGAAACAAATGGTTGTTCCAAAAATGTTCAACCGCCTGACATCTCTCAATTCTCAGGCGCTGACATCAGTGCAACGCATGCCCAAATTCAAAATCACCGGTCGCCTAACGTCGTGTGCGTGTCGACTCAACGAGCCATTGACCGGTGAATTCACGGTGCAGCAATGCGATCAGCAAATACGAAGTGTCGATGTGGTCTTGTTGAGGCAGGAAATTTGCGGATCAAGACAGGCCGGCGTGTTGCTCCAAGGTTGTAAAGTTGAAGTATTTCATCGTTGAGTGCAAAAATGCCCAGATAGAGTGTGCCCTGCCCCCCTTGTAGGCGTAGCGAAGTAATGCTGGTGAATATTTAACCATGTGTTTGTTGCCCAACTTGATGTAAGCTCCTGGCGTTCACTCCACGCACTTGCACCTGCACGTTCGTTCTGGTTTCCAAAATGCCGAATCCCGGTCATGTCGTCATGAACAGGGTAGACCGCGCACTGATGTTCTGAAACATACCTCAAAAAGGGCCTTCAACAAGAAGCAGTTGCAGAGAAATCCGACGCCCAAACCATACAAGTAGGATACGGTGACATCGTGCGCGGCCTGTCGATTCCGATCTACATGGTTTTCCCCAGATTCTACTGTTGTGCCACAACCGAAACACCAACGTTCACAGTGGATTATGAAATCCAGTTGGCTATTGAATTCACTGATGGACGAAAAATATATGAAACATTCCCGATAACTTTGCATAGGTATTGAAAATGATGTGGTGCTAAACTTATTTCTGTGATTTTGCATTCCTGTTTCAGATCCTAATAAAAAAGGAATGGATGTTTTCTTCTCTGTCATGGTCTTTTCTCGACCTGATTGGTCATCCGGCCTAGTTGAGCAACGATATTGCTTGTCTACCTGACTTTATTTTTATTCACATTTTTGCCGATATTTCTGAACAAGTGTCTTAAATTCAGAAAACAAAAATGTTGGATGACTCAACGAAGAAAACGTTGACGAAGATTCCGTTGATGAAAACAAAGGCCGGGCCCAGAGATGGCGATCTATGGATTCAGAGATTGAAAGAAGAGTACCAAGCGCTCATCACGGTCGGTGGCTGGCGTTGTGTGGTAGTTTCGTAACTTTCGCCACTCTCTCCTTGGTCAATCAAGACTTAATTTCAAAAATGTAAAAGTGCCGACATGTGGGCATGGCAGTCTCCACTGTGTACCCCTATCGTCTCTGAAACGATAAAACTACTACTACTACACACGAAACTGCAGTTTGTTTTGTTTGGTAAGCAAGTGGGTGGCTTGGGTTGGTCCTGAGCTACCTAAGATGTCCGACATATATATACTTGCGGAAAAACTGATTCTTTATATTTCGTGAAAAAACTGATTAAGAACCGCGGTGTATAAGGATACGAGAAGCCCAAATGAGGCATTTTGGAGGCATGTTAATGTTAGCACGGACACCAGAGTGGTGTCTATGGGTGTTTTTAGTGCTGATTATTACCAAAATCGGTGCAACAAGCCACATTGACGTCGTCCACGCATTACCGAAGATGTTCTGAAGAAAAAACTATCCAAGCTTTTGTCAAAAATTGGAAAACTTCGTGAAAAAAGACCGATGTTTCCCGGAGGCAGAGGCTTTTTCGTATTTTTCACGTCCCAGATAGACCCGGCAATTTCTGTGAAAAAAACAGTTTTCAGCCGCCAGTATAGTCCGAGTCCGACAGTTGTTTGGCGCAATTGATCGCGTTTAGCCATAGATCAAGCAGGCTCACCGAAACGGAAACATTGTAGTTCGTCGAAAACAACAAGTCGACCGACAGCGATTGGTTCCGCCTGGAATCGAACAAGGACGGGACACGATGGTTCGGCAAGTGCTGGCACTATCACGAAATGCTCAGATACGAATTTGATGTGCGTTTTAGTGCTTTGGTATTCGACCAATGTTACATGTGTATAAAAATTCAATACATTTCAGGTAGAATTCGACATTCCAGTGACATATCCAGTGACGGCCCCGGAGATCGCCCTGCCCGAACTTGACGGCAAAACCGCAAAAATGTATCGAGGCGGCAAAATCTGTCTGTCCGACCATTTCAAGCCGCTTTGGGCCAGAAACGTACCCAAATTTGGAATCGCTCAGGCGTTCGCGCTCGGGGTGAGACAGTTCAGAACAGACTGTGAAAGCAGAACTGAAATCTATTCAACATGTAAAATAGTGTAGAGCTTTCGAAACGGTAACGTCAGTTGGGTGTAAAGGTCGGCGTAAGTTCTACGCAAACATGAAACATTGTCTGCTGTTAACGCGGAATGTTTCATGTTTACACCGACCGAGGTTTCAATCGAGCTTACACCGACGTTTATGCCCAACTGACGTTTATACCGTTTCGAACATTCCGCCCATAGTTTCAGTTGGCACCCTGGTTAGCCGTTGAAATTCCCGATCTCGTGGAAAAAGCCGCAATCGAACCGAAAAAGACTGACACTGCGGAGGGCTCGCACAAAAATTGATGTGATCTGATATTGATTTCAAAAGCCAGACGTTTATTCTTTTTTTGTTACGGATTCTTGTTGCCACTTTTCGTGAGCCTCCTTCCACTCTTGTTGCTTGATGTTTATTTATTCAGTCCTGTGATCTTTCATTCAGCGACATCAAATTTTCGGTGACGGAGAATATGTTACCGTAATGTGATAACCGGCTTGGAAATCGAACGTAATAACAGACAACCAAAACAGCTCTATAACTCAACAAATTTTTTGTTTGTGTCGGTTGGGTAAATCACTCACATTCAGATTTTGGAATTATTTCGCCAACAATGTTTCGTACAGGCCCAGCTGGGTTTTGGCAAGTTGTGCCAAGTACGCCACCATGAGATGATCCTGAATGCATAACAGTTGTATGAAGTAAGAAAACAAGTTTTTTTCGAAAACCAACCCTCATTCCATTGTTCACCAGATTCTCGAAATGTTTCGGGGATATCTTGCTCGTCGATCCGACCAATTTCATCAGTTGTCGGCCCACCTCGGCATCAGCTGTGCGCTTTCCAGCCTTTATTTATTATGTTAGTTATCACTGCAGACCCAGAAATAAATCATGAACAGCGTGTTAATCCACGAACAATAACATCATCGACATATTTAGTGATATGTTGCAACCAGGTGAGCATCTGGTCGGTGGCCACGTGCAGTTGGTGGATGCCACCCGTCATGTGCACTTCGCGTTTGCTATCGCCCAGCTCGATGTTACGCAGGGCAACCTAAAAATTGAAATCGTATTCTGCGTTGGCATCGCATATTTTGTCAAACAAATATGTCGGCACCTCTTCAGCGTGATAAGCGTCCGTGACCACATGTATTGGGTTGAAGATCACGCAATGCGGCTGTGGCTGTGACGGAATTCCGGCGCTCGTTCTGGAAGTTGATTTTACAGTTTTGTGAGAAGGACAAAGAAGCCAATCGGAAATTTTGTCATTTATGTAACACGTAAAAATTAGTTTCCTCCCATTACGTGGCGCCGTCCCAACGTTAATATCACTCTGCAGATAATTAGGTGAACTGTTGCACAAACTTCAAATATGCGCGAATCGACATTCGTTTCGACAACATGGCGGCGTCAATGGTCAACAGCACCACCGGCGGTGATTCCTTGGCGCGATGCGATTTCTCCACCAAACGCGAGAAGTAATCGTGGTAACAAATGAAGTTCTCGTTCAGATGCGGACTTGTGGAAAACCTATAGTGTGTATTCCGAACAGGGTTTTCAGCCACCTGAGGTGGCGGTCTCCTCACTTGACAGTTTCAAATTGCCACTTGGCTTTTGGTTCAGGTGGCGATCATCATAAGTTGTATGCTGCATGAAAGTTGAACAGCATGATGATTTATGTAACTTATGGACTGTTTTTAACTGAAGAAGCGAAAATAACTGATTCTATGCACCAGTGTTGGAGGTACTCTGGAGGGGGGATACCTACTGTACCGCGCTCGGAGAGGGGGGATACCTACTGTACCAGAGCCGATGGCTTGGGGGGGGGGGTTATGTACCTTGGGGGGGTTGGGGGGGGCAGTGGTGTCGTTGGGTGGACCGGGGGGTTACCCCCCCTCGTAGCCGGTATCTTGATTTTTTCACCCGGGTATCCGGTATCCTGACTTTTTGTCCAGGGCAGTGGTGTAGCTACCCAGGCGGGGCGGCAACCTACTGTACCACCCAAAATGCGGGGCGGCAACCTACCTACTGTACCAGCCGAGCTAGGGGGGGGGGTCGTACCACTTGGGGGGGGGGGTCATCTGGAAACCGAAATTTTTTATGTCTAAATACTGAAGAAAATGTGGCCTAAAACACTAATTTCGCGCGCAGCGCGCGATTTTTCGCCTATTTGCAGACAAATATGCTAATTTTATGCAATTTTAAGCCAAAAATGAATGTTTTGGGTGAAAAGTTAGGTGGGGCGGCTACCTACCTACTGTACCAGGGGAGGGGCGGCAACCTACCTACTGTACCAGGCGAGGGGCGGCAACCTACCTACTGTACCTGGGGGGTCCCCCCCCCCAGCTACACCACTGTCCAAGGGTATCCTACCCTAAAAATTTTCCGAAAACGGTAAAAATCGCCCATTTTTACCTCCAAAATGCTCAAAATCGCTTGCTAGCGCAAGCATAACCCCCAAAATGACCATTTTTGCGCTTTCACCACCGATTTTGCTCAATTTTCCTCTTAAAAAATTGACTTTTTTTGAACAACCCCCTGGGTATCCGAGATTTTTTATTTTAGGGAGCAACCCCCCCTGGTATCCGAGATTTTTCATTTTGGGTATCCGGTATCCGAAAATTTTGGATTTTGGGTATCCGGTATCCTGACTTTTTGATTTCCCAACGACACCACTGGGGGGGGTTAGGTTTTGGGGTGAAAATTTTTTATGTGTTTATTATGTGTTGAATCGTGTGAAAACGTAGTATTTGCGCGCGTAGCGCGCGAATTTCGGGTAATATGAGGTAAAAACCACTGATTTTGCACTGATTTTGGCCATTTTGGTCAAAAATTGGCACTTTTGGGGCAAAATCGGGGGATACCTACTGTATCGGAGTGAAAATCGGCGGGGATACCTACTGTACCATGCCAAACATCGGGGGGGGGGGATACCTACTGTACCAGGCGAGGGGGGATACCTACTGTACTGGGGGGCTACCCCCCACCTCCAACACTGCTATGCACTATGATACAGAATTCGTTTCGAACCGCCACTTCAATCCAGAAATCGCCATTTGGAAGTTGGGTCGTTTTTCTTTTTAAAAAAATCGCCAGTGGCGAAAATCGCCACTTCAGTTCAGTGACGATATTTGGACACCAGCCATTTTTGAAAAACCATGATTTCGACTATGCTTCAGGATTTTCAATTTTTTAGGTACGCAACGCACCATCCAACGGGCAGTTCAGTGGGCGACGTTCGTTGCATCATTTCGTACATTTGTTCCACGTGCGAACTGTCCAAGTACTGCGTGTCCTCCTGCTCGCTGAACGGAACCGCATAGCAATTGGTCACGTTTACCACGCCACGTTCGTATGTTCCTGAACACAACACAACACTCATAATAATGACAATGACGTATTGTATGAGTACGAGATCTAGACATATCCAAAACTTTCAAATTAACAAACCTAGAAGAGCGCCAATGGCCTTATCCTGAGCACCTTTCTTGTTGGACCGACGTTCATGAGAATCAACAATGGAAAATAATACAACAGGATGAACTTTGCACGTCAAATTGGACGCCATTTTAATTATTTCGTCGTTTGCACTTGTTGTGCCGTTAGGACGTTGTGAATGTGATGTCGGTTTCACCCCCGGGTCAAAACGTAAAGCCGGCACGACACTGAAAATGTCTCAGCTTGAACTTGGGCTTGACTTTGACTGCATGCAAGGAGGTAATCAAATTAAAATTACTTGACTGATCCAACCCAACTTCACTCAACTCAACACAACAAACGCAAAGCAGAGATCGGAGGAGGACTGCATGTCGCGACGGACTTTTCGGCCCGCGACCCGCTCTGTCGGGCTCAGTGTAGTTCCTGGGCGGGCGCATCGCGAGAATTCAATTTTTGTAGGTAAAATGCGAATAAAACGCGCAAAGCGCGCAAATTTTCGCACTATTGGTCGATCTTGACCCGTTTTTAGCCATTTTGGACCAGTGTAGTTCCTGGTCCGGCGCGGCGGTTAGTGTACCTACCCCTTTTTTCCGTGCGGCGGTTAGTGTACCTCCCTGGGGGGGAAGGGGGGGAAGACCCAAATCCAGAGTGTACCTCCCTGGGGGGGAAGGGGGGGGGAAGACCCAAATCCAGGAAAAAGTCACTTTTTGAGCTCGAAAATTTGACCGATTTTTTCCCTTTTTGGAAAAAATTCTCTATAAAAAGGGTATTTTGGCGACTTTTGACATCATTGACCTGAAAATCACCCATTTTAGGCCTAAAAATGCCCATTTTAGGCCTAAAAATGACGATTTTAGGCAAAAATTGAGGCGGTTAGTGTACCTGGCGCGGCGGTTAGTGTACTAGTGTACCTTGGTCGCGGCGGTTAGTGTACCTTAGGGGGGACCCCCCCCTCCCCCCAGGAACTACACTGTTTTGGACCAAAAAAGGGTACTTTTGGAGCGAAATTTTGGAAAAATTGAGCTAGGGGGGAAGATAATTTTTTAGGTCGAAATTTTGATGAAAATGTTCTCTAAACCAATGGTGTAGCTGGGTGGGGGGAGTGGGGGGGGAGGTACAGTAGGTAGGTTGCCGCCCCTCGCCTGGTACAGTAGGTAGGTTGCCGCCCTTCCCCTGGTACAGTAGGTAGGTTGCCGCCCCACCTAACTTTTCACCCAAAACATTCACTTTTGGCTTAAAATTGCATAAAATTAGCATATTTGTCTGCAAATAGGCGAAAAATCGCGCGCTGCGCGCGAAATTAGTGTTTTAGGCCACATTTTCTTCAGTATTTAGACATAAAAAATTTCGGTTTCCAGATGACCCCCCCCTAGCTCGGCCGGTACAGTAGGTAGGTTGCCGCCCCGCATTTTGGGTGGTACAGTAGGTTGCCGCCCCGCATGGGTAGCTACACCACTGCTCTAAACCGCTAATTTCGCGCGTAGCGCGCGATTTTTCGCCTATTTGGATTGAAAAATACCAATTTTTTTACCATTTTGAGCCAAAAATAGTGTGCCACAAACGGCACGTACCAATGCAGAGGACCGCAATGCGCGCGTGGCGCGCGAAATTTTCCGTTATTCCCCTGAAAAATGCTTTTGAGAAGGTAAAATTTAGTTTCTTTTTTCTGAAATTTACCAGCTCTTTTCAGCCGGTGAAAAATTTAGCACTTTAGCAGCAAAAAGCTATTTTACTGAATTCTAAAATTTAGTAGCTTCTGAAAAAATTTGCCAGCTCAGTGCAGTTCCTGGGGGGGAGGGGGCCTCCCCCCCTAAGGTACACTAACCGCCGCGACCAAGGTACACTAGTACACTAACCGCCGCGTCAGCAGTGTAGTGGCTGGGGGGATGGGGGGGGGATTCCCCCCCCTAAGGAGTAGGTACCTTGCAACCACCCCTTGGGGGGGGATGGGGGGGGGAAGGGTAGGTACCTTGCAACCACCCCGGAGGGTACCTTGCAACCATCAATTTATGGTTTTTATAGGCAAAAATGGGTGTTTTTCGACCTCAAAACCCCAAAAATCGCGCGCTCCGCGCGCAAACCTCCATATAATAGGTATTTTAGGCAAATTTTCGGCCAAAATGCAAAAAAGTACCAATTTTTCGGCCAAATTTGCAGTATAATGCATGCAAAAAACACCCTTTTTTCGGACCTCAGGGGTACCTTGCAACCTCCCGGAGGCTGGGTAGGGGGGTACCTTGCAACCATCTGGATCCATCCCCCCCCCCAAGGGTACCTTGCAACCATCTGCCTGCCACTACACTGCGCGTCAGGTACACTAACCGCCTCAACTTTTGCCTAAAATGGCCATTTTTAGGCCTAAAATGGGCATTTTTAGGCCTAAAATGTGTGATTTTTAGGTCAATGTTATCAAAAGTCGCCAAAATACCCTTGTTCTGAAGAATTTTTTCCAAAAAGGGGTAAAAATAGGTCAAATTTTCTACCTCAAAAAGTGACTTTTTCCTGATTTTGGGTCTTCCCCCCCCTTCCCCCCCCAGGGAGGTACACTAACCGCCTCACGGAAAAAAGGGGTACCGTAAAAACCTAAATAGAAGGGGGGGGGCTCTATTAACTCACTGACCCCATTTTGGGGGGGCTCTATTACGGGGGGGCTCTATTCCGGGGGGCCTCTATTAATTCACTGACCCGAACCTGAAAAATTGTTCCCAGAAATACCCCCCAAAAACCCCTAAAAAGAGGTTTGAAAGGATGTTTTTTCGCTTGTAATCGCATTTATTCGTGTCTATTCGTCAATAGGAGGCGTATTATGTGCTCTGAACGAACAACAAACGTGCATAAATGTACCTGTACACCACTATCAAGCCTTAATACACTACAGTATAGGGGATGTTACTTAGGGGGGGCTCTATTCCGGGGGGGGCCTCTATTAATTCACTGACCCCTTTTTGGGGGGGCTGTATTACGGGGGGGGCTCTATTCCGGGGGGGCTGTATTTAGGTTTTTACGGTAGGTACACTAACCGCCGCGCCGGACCAGGAACTACACTGTGCCAGCTTGAAGTAAATTTGGTTTAAAAAACTATAGGGTCCCCCAATTTTGTGCGTTAAAAACTTTTCTTCTCAGAAGAACCAACTAAAAAGTCACCCACCACCCACCCGACAAAATTGGTCAAAAAAATCGGGCCGGGCCAAGTTTATACGAGTTTACCCATGGTCGGACCAATTTATCCTTCCAATCAGCGTCGTGCGCAAAAACGCATAGCCAATGGGACCGACTAAAAGTCCCGGGGGCCCGGGGCCCGGGCCCGGGATGAGGTGACTAAAAGTCCCGGGGCCCGGGGCTTGTGACTAAAAGTCCCGTGGTGCTGGCCCGGGCCCGGGCTGAGGTGACTAAAAGTCCCGGGGCCCGGATTTCATGAAAAACGTTTTGCACTCGGCAGGATTTGAACCCTCGATCTTCCGATTGTAAGTCCGACTGCTTACCGCTTCGGCTATTCAACCGCGTTGGCCAAGCTTCTAAACACGTGCCTTATAAACAAACAAGCAGCAGCAAAGGCAGCACAGCTGGCTGGCGCGTTTGTGTGTGTGCATGTGTGTTGTTTGCAGTGTGTTGCGCGCGCGTGTGTGTGATGCGCCTGATCGTGCAAGGTGAGACAACCATGCAAGTGCAAGACAACCATGCATTCATGAGCTTTTCGTTTGCCTTCTGCTTTTGCGCATGGATGCTTTTGCGTTTCCTTTTATTTTATCTGCAACCAATGCGTAATTTTATGCACAGCATGTGCTTTAAAGTGACATAATCGTTACACCGTTTTTGTCATTTGATCGATGTTTTTAATAATCAAGCAATGGATAATTATGAACTGGGAGATCAGCGGGCACAATAACTGATAAAATCCTGCAACTTCGCAACATTTTAGCGCACAAACAGCGATAGTAATATGCAGAGTAAGTAAGACAAATTGCTAAGTAGTAACATGAGATTAAAATTAGCACGAAATGATTGGCATAAATCATATAGTCCAGCCACGGACTCATGAGACGACTTTTTTGAAATTGGCTTGTGCGGATCCAACAATGTTCCGGTTCCACGTATTTCGGAAATGAAAGAAAGAGAAACGCACGTATTTTTTAAAAACACGCTCTCCACTCGGTGCGTAAATTCCCTTTTGACTCCCAAAACATTTGTGTGCTGAACATCGCTGCTGTTCGCGTAAGCACGCAACAAATTGAGGTCAGCCAGCTGGAACTTGTCATCATCTCCCTCAGCCAATCTCTTTCTTTTGTTTGCGAAAACACGTGTATCCTGGAGCATTTTTGAATGCGGCCAAGCAAGCTTAAAAAAAGTCGTCTGATGAGCTGGTGGCTGGACTATACAACCACAAATTAGCTCACACGCTTTGTGTAACGAATCACGTCAAGACTATGACAAATCTCACCATGTCCTAGTAAGTATAATACAAGAATACACTTTGTGAAAGTGTCAGGGAACTCCGGACAAGCCACAGTTCTCGTGTAAAGCAAGGCAACATTGGTTTACTGCCAAGCAGCTGTTCTGATATGAAGTGAAGCGAATCCAGCGTCAGCCCAAAGTGTTACTGGTGGAGTAAAATTTTTGGGATTATCGTTGCGTGACAGGCCAGTGATCAAAGATGGCTTTCGTCAAATACTAACTTACAAGTCTGGCCGGTAAGTTTCACACTAATGAAGAGGCAAGCTACAAATGTAGATCTGTGACGTTTCGTATAATAAGTGGTCATGGTCATTCGATGGCAATGAAGCTCAGTTTGGGGTCACAGTCTGCCTGTACAACAGCGGGGTTCTGTGGATATGTTACTTCATAAGGGCGGACTCAGGTTGAGCACGGAATCCGGAATCCGGAAATATTCACATGCAAAAACTTTGATCTATTTCCGGATACGGAACAGCATCTGCGTTTTCCGGAAATATTTCCGGTTTCTGGTTTCCGGGATGAAATATGAAACACGCAGCACTCGGAAATGTTTTGTATTCCTTTGAAAACACAGTGAACTGAAATCTGGTTGAAGATTAATTCCGTGTTCCGCAAAATTCATCCGGAAACCGGAATTCGGAAATATTTCCAGGTTCCAGACTCTGTGTTCAACCTAAGTTCGCCCTTGCGGAATAGAATTTTTTACGCTAAATGCACCCATAGGTAAAGTATAACATCACCCACCTAAGGCACGTGCACTAGTTGTCAGTGGTCAATAAAAAAATTTTTATTCGAACCCCATTTTTTTCTAAAAATTTTTCTAATTAAAAATTTTTTTTATTCCAGCCAAAATCTGCCCAACACGATAAAAAATGAGCGCTGAAGTACAAAATAGGGGTATTTTTGTTAGATAATGCGTTCTAAGTGCATATAAAGCACAGGTGATACGAAAACCATGCTATCCAATGGTCGATAAGTACCGACCATAGTCAGCCTAAATTCTGCGGAACGCCTTTACCTTTCAACGGCTTGTTGCTGTGGCTCTGGCGCACTTGCAGGGACATGGCTCGGCTGTTCAACCATCAACGGGGGCGCTGTTGGAGGAGCATAGTTTATTAGTGGAAGACCATTCCCACCACCACTCGTATTTCCTGCAACACAATTACTAAAGCGGGTGTTTGGTTCTGTCGTGCGCACAAAATGCAGCGAACCATCTTGTAATGACCCAATGTACCATATGTATTTGCAGTAAAACTATTTAGTCCCCAATCTGCCATTCACCTTCTGAGTACTACTGTACCTAATTGTATAATGAGCATACGTAGACATTTGATTTCAGATCTCTGTTGAAAATGCCAATGTGTTGACAATGTTTCAGAATGTGTATAACAACAAATCAGCATGAGTTGAGAGAGAAGAAACGGAAATGCAATGGCATTCATGCGAAAAAGCAGAAGGCAAACGAAAAGCTCACTTGCATGGTTGTCTCACCTTGCTCAATCATGCGCATCACACACACGCGCGCGCAACACACTGCAAACAACACACATGCACACACACAAACGCGCCAGCCAGCTGTGCTGCCTTTGCTGCTGCTTGTTTGTTTATAAGGCACGTGTTTAGAAGCTTGGCCAACGCGGTTGAATAGCCGAACCGGTAAGCAGTCGGACTTAGAATCGGAAGATCGAGGGTTCAAATCCTGCCGAGTGCATAACGTTTTTCATGAAATCCGGGCCCCGGGACTTTTAGTCACCGGGCCCCCGTCCCGGGCCAGCACCACGGGGCTTTTAGTCACGGGCTCGGGCCCCGGGCCCCCGGGGCTTTTAGCCACCTCATCCCGGGCCCGGGCCCCGGGCCCCCGGGACTTTTAGTCGGTCCCTTTGCAGACAAATATGCTAATTTTATGCAATTTTAAGCCCAAAAAAAAGGATTTTGGGGAAAAAATATGGGGGGCGCCGCCCCACCCCCCTACTAGGGGAGGGCCGCCACCCCACTTTCTGTACCGGGCGAGGGGCGGCAACCTACCTACTGTACCTCGGGGGGCAGTGCTGTGGCTGGGGGGGGGGGGGGGGCCGCCCCCCCCCCCCCCCGCCCCCCCCGTTGCTTCCAAAACCCCAGAACACAACCCCCCCCCCCCCCCCCGGTACGCTACCCCCCTACCCGCCCCGCTCTGGTACCCTGGACCCCCCTACCCGCCCCGCCCTGGTACCCTACCCGCCCCGATTTTTACCCCCAAAATGCCCATTTTTCGGTCAAAAATGCCCAAATTTCGACCGAAAACCCTAAAAAGTGCAAAAAATCTCGCGCTGCGCGCGATATAAGCACTTTTTAGTACATAAAAACAGGCCAGAGATCGGAAACGGGCTGGCCCGGCCCGGCCCGGCCCGGCCCGGTACCCGGGCCGGGCCGGGGCGCCGATTTTGGAGTTGGTCGACCGGGCCGGGCCGGGCCGGGCCGGAGATTTCGAACCGGCCAGCCAGGCAGAGCAGCCCGGCCCGGTTCGGCCCGGTATGCCTAAATTTGAACGAAATTACCAGTTTTGAACCAAAATTTTCAAAATTTTTGCGCTGCGCGCAATAACATTCTAGTTCTTGATCCTTTCAGTCATCGTTTTGAAGAAAGAAGCAGTACCGTAGCTACCCATACCCAGGCCTTTACTTTGCAGCAATCAACATACTGTACCACCAAAAAGCCTGCCTGCAATCAACCTACCTACTGTACCGACCGGCCGAGCTGGGGGAGTCGTCCGGGACCAAAATATATGTCTACATATTGATGAGAATGTATTCTTAAGCGCTAATTA
>JASAMV010003588.1:0-11064 GCA_030248065.1 Rhynchonema sp. JSB1_4
GACACTTTGCCTGAGAAAATCAAACGAAAAAGGCCAAATTTTAAGGATTTCGAGTTTTTGTGATGGAATCGTTTTATGGGAAGGTAGTAACTCGTGTGCAAAATATTTTTTGGAAATTCCTTATTTAAGTCGAGATATGGCTTAATAAAGAAATTTTGCTTCTGGCGCCGTCGCACCCCAAGGCTAAAAAAATTAAAAAGTCCGTAACTTTTGATAGGAGTGGAATTTTGATGCACTTTTTTATTGGGTGGTAGACAATTGCAGCAGTGTGTCACACATTATGCTAGACCCTTTTGTGCATCACAGTGTGACCCACAATATTGAACAACAGTTTTAAAAAAATTTCATGTTTTTGGGTTACTTTGTGCTGTGGCAAAAGTTTGCCAGGTGATGACATTGCAAAGCGCTTGACCTTCGCAGATGCTCCAGGCGATTGTCTTTCAAAAACAATGAAATATAAAATCACAGGATCTATATCGGGCGCACAGCGTGACCTTGAAGTGCACCCCTAACATGAAAACGCGCCCTTGAGCGCGCGCCCAGCCAGTCAGCTTACCGCCGTGCGCGTGCGTTTTTTGCGTGCACACAAGCAAGTGGCTTGGCATACACTGTGCTAATTGTACAAATTTACTGTTTTGTTCGATTTTGAAGCGAAACAACATTTGTTCATTGCCCAGCATTTTCATTGTGTCGGTTCTACTGCTGTTTGTACCGCATCCTTTTTGTTATAATTGTTTTACCACTATGCTATTAATTTATCAACCTGCATTATTATTGTTTTGTGTTTGTAAAAAGTTTGGGTTTTTCTGCGTGAAAGTGGACTAACATTAGCATAAAATGAAATACAGATGGTGTTTGATGCGAGTCAATTGATCTGGCTTAATAATTTTTTGACATTCAAAATTAAATTTCTTTTTGTTCGAAGTTCATACTAATATTTCCATACTTGTAACTCTTTCATTTATAGGAGTAGGCGTTTTTCAAATGTTACAGTAGTTGCAATGATCAACAATGGGTCTACTGTCAGTTTGCTATGCGGTGTACGAGACTAGATACATGAAATCAAGAAGGAACAAAAGTTTGAATAAAGGAAATCCGAGTAACAAGTCGTTACAGAAGAACAGAAATCCACATGTGGCTGTAGAGTCTGTTGATTCTCATATTCGAAAACATTCACTCAAATACAATTTAGATCAAATCATCAATGCGACGCAGATTTCTGCGAACGTTCATCGCACCACGAGTACACACGGAGTGCACCGAGTATGAGATACAGATAACTGCCCAGATGCGCAATGTACTTAGAAATACTACCTATACTCAGGTACTCCCAGCAAAAGAAAGCATGCATTCGACCCGCCAGGTACTCCATAACGTGGTTGGATTCGGAACGGAGCGGTTCGCCATGTGCTGCGGTGGCGATTTCTTGCCAGACTTGGCCACGATCACTCAAGTAGGCAATCGCTTCATTGACATGGTCCTGGCCGATGACTTCCTGAATGAGAAATTGGGGAAGTGAAACGTACGTTTCGATGACTGTTTACACGTTGTCCTACTGATATTTCATATGCAGAGAGGCAGCGCAACTGTCGCAACATTTAGGCTTGACTGAATTTCAAATACCTACAAAACGTCACGTGAACGCAAGCAAAGCAAAGAATAGGACCACACAATACCAAACTGTTGATGATGATTCGAAACCGTCGGTGCAGCCGACAAGAATATAAACTGTGCTGCTCAACATGCGGTCAGGTGTGAGAGAACAATTATGAGCCTGCGAATGATTGCGTAGATAAGAAGAAAGAGAAACCCAGGTCAAATCCATAAAGGCCGGCGTCATCGAAGATCAACGGCTGATAGCGGAAATCGTGCGTCGTGTTGGTGATGAGCAAAGGCGACGTCTTCGTGTCGGGCACACTGAGCTGACCGGTGATCTGAATAAATCCGTATTTATGGTAACATGGTCACCCAGTGAGTCGGATCGGAGTTGGATCGGAATGTAGGTGCTGCACGTGTTGTTGTTCATGGGCAAAAGGCTGGAAATTGCTAACAATTGGTATTTTGACAATAAAAAGAAATTGTTCCATTCTGTACGATAAAAAGGTGACAGGAAAATATGTGACATCGACTGACTGATATGAGAATGCCCCTATCATACGACGCACCCTGATCAAGTGAGAGAAAGTGAACGCATCAAAAGCACATCTGGTCTTTCATTTCTGCGTCACTTGATTTGCGTCTCCAACTTGTGTTTGCACTTTGGCTTTTCGTTTTAGCCTTTTTACGTAAACCAAGGAATCAAAATAACTAGGAAATGAGTTTGTTCAACTTAGTTGCGTGTTAAACGAAAAATTGGCTGACAAAACTGACTGACGTGACAATAGCTGAGCAAATATGAGTAAAGTACAACATTTTTATTACAATACTTGCTTTAGTTAGATAGTATACTGTTTATCGGTAAAACTGAATCGATTTGAATTTGGTGTCACATAGCTTTCAGCATCCGATGCGTCGTGCAAGTGATACCGTCCCATGATGATCCGATACCAGTCGAGAAGTGGACAGATCCAGAAACAGGCAAGGAGACCGGTGACTACACATTCCCCGGTGGTCACTACGTTGCGTTTGTGCCATGCGAATCGGGCGGTTGGTTCGAGCTTGACAATTTGGCACGAAACCAAAGCACATCACCGATAATGAAGCTAATGAGCGATTTTTTGACACGTTGAAGGATGTGGTTCTGATATTTTTTGAAAAGAATATGCTGTGATTATGTTTTGCGCTAAAATTTGAAACTGCTGTATCTTATGCATCCTATACATGCATGCAAAAACATCCAAATTCTGATTTAAAGTGCGTCACACTATTCTTGTTGCCTGAAATTGTATTGTCACAGGTGTACTAATGTATTACACGCATTATTATGAAATTGAATTAGTTTTACAAGTTTGAAACCACGTAGAGATCTACGTCGTAGATAATTAGGCTGAAAATAAAATATTTGAAGATAAAATGCACTTTCAGTAACCAATGAACCGTCTACGTTGTATCGCAGCACTGCCAGTGACCTTGGTTTACATACCGTATGCAACAAGTGGACGCACAAAAATAAAACCATTACTCAACAGTATCACATTGTTAGAATGTAATCTGCATTCTTTAGCGTTGATTAATGTTGTTTCACTTCAAAATCGAACAAAACAGTAAATTTGTACAATTAGCACAGTGTATGCTAAGCCACTTGCTTGTGTGCACGCAAAAAACGCACGCGCACGGCGGTAAGCTGACTGGCTGGGCGCGCGCTCAAGGGGGCGTTTTCATGTTAGGGGTGCACTTCAAGGTCACGCTGTGTGCCCGATATAGATCCTGTGATTTTATTTTTATTGTTTTTGAAAGACAATCGTCTGGAGCATCTGCGAAGGTCAAGCGCTTTGCAATGTCATCACCTGGCAAACTTTTGCCACAGCCCAAAGTGACCCAAAAACAAGAAATTTTTTTCAAACTGTTGTTCAACATTTTGGGTCACACTTTGATGCACAAAAGGGTCTAGCATAATGTGTGGTACACTGCTGCAATTTTCTACCACCCAATGAAAAAAGTGCATCAAAATTCCACTCCTATCAAAAGTTACGGACTTTTTAATTTTTTTAGCCTTGGGGTGCGACGGCGCCAGAAGCAAAATTTCTTTATTAAGCCATATCTCGACTTAAATACGGAATTTTCGAAAAATATTTTGCACACGAATTACTACCTACCCATTGAATGATTCTATCACAAAAACCCGAAATCCTTAAAATTTGACCCCAACTGCCTGTAAGCGCTCGATTTTCTCAGGCAAAGTGTCTTAAGTCTCCCAATCATAAACAAGCATAAAAGCGATTTTTGAAAACGTGCACCAGATAAAAAATGACTGTGAACTCTGAAACCGCAACGCCAAACGTATGCTCCCTGAAGGACTCGAACCTCCGACCTCCCAGCCATCAGGTCTGACAGCAAAGTTGCTCTATCCACTTGGCTACGTTAACGCAGTCTGGCTGTGGCACAAAGTTGCGCATATACTATACCCATGCAACCGTGCAGACACCCACTTCCGGTCTACATGACTTGCAATTTGCCCCCCCCCCCCCCTATTGGCCGACAGCTGGATCCGCGACTACGTCATGCGTTTCTGTAGTTTCAATGTCCGGCTCTCTGGTCTCTGGCGCAGATCGCCTCCGATATCGACGGCTGCATCTAATTGCCACTCATAAGTTTGGTTTTTATGTTGCAAGTTCCTAATCGTTATGCATCGCGACTATAATATGCAACTGTTTAGTCCTGATCTGAGTCCCAAACATGCACTGGAATCACCCCGCCGCCTAATACAAGTTTCCTATCAAAAGAGATCTGTGATGACCGATTGTGTATGTTTCACTCAACTACAAAGTTGAGATGGATCATTGTGACGCAATGCGTGCTCAGACATACTGTACCTAAATCGTACTATCCAATAAGTTATGCATACATGTCTTCGTTACCCCCTTCGCAGCTCTCGCAGACGGGTGGTGCACCGAAATGCGAATGCACCGAAGATGGCTCGAAAAACAAAAACGAGCTGGTGCTCCCCATTTTCCGCTGTCCTGCTGATGATGATTCATTCCAGTTCTGGCGGAGTCTTATAATTGGATACTTCGTCTCACGACAGCATAGTGCTCTGAACGATCGATGAATGACATTTTTCGGCGTAACACGTTTCTCCCTCCAATTACATAATTGCAATCAAATAATGGAGCTCTGAAGCCTTGCGGTCATTTCCACGCAAACGTTTTTTTAAAAATTGTACAACGTTTTTTGACGAACAAACAGCAATAAGAGCTGATTTTGAAGACTCGCTTGAGAATTTGTATGGATAATCCTCAGCTTTCCGCAGGCTAACACGATATCATAGCTGTCGAATTATGGTACTGTCCCAAAGTCCGACAGCTGATCGGTTGAATATAGTTTGTTGTCACAGCCATGTCTTCTCGTTTGCTTCCGTAACCCCTCATGGTTGTGCGACCAATGCTGTAAATACAGTCTCCCAGTCCCGTGTTTCTAATTGAACACCTCGGTATCACATTGGACGGTTTTTTCTTTTGTTGAATTGTTTGTGCGCCACTTCCTACTGTACTGAATCAAAGACCCCGCTCCGGGTCGCGCGACTTACATATGTACAACCGTAAAATTGGGAACTAAACAAAATAATGAAGTCATGTACTATGTGAAACGCGCATACTGTACTACCCGGTCGCGGTATAATCAGCGGTAATTCATCGAACTGCCATACTTTGTGTGTGTATTGTGTTGGCCACAGGAGCACACGTGGTGCGTTTATGTTTGTTTCTTTCAACATGGCGCTGCTCGCCGCCTTATGGTGTTTATGTACTGTCATGTCCGTCATTCTACAGTCCCCAGTCATGTACACCGATTTTGGCGGACGTAATGTACGTACAATGCAAAAAACGGTAATTTTACCGCGCACAACCTTGGGTCTGTTACGCCAACAGCCTTGTATCATGTGTGCGTATAATCTGAGAATTGCGGGCGGAAACGTGAAAATTTGTCGCATCAAAGCCCACATTACAAGCGAGCGGGCAGAGGTAGACGCATAAACACCGAAGATGATATGTAACATGATATAAAGAAATCCGTCCGAAATCTTGGGCATGCATGCAGCATTCAGCGACCAAGGCCAAACGGATACTGCGGGTGCTGTTGCACATTCACATTGTAGAGCGATGTGTTGATTTGTGTAAACAACGTTGCTTGACAGCTGGCTCGTCTCGGTGTCGTTACAGTTCTATGGTGAGCGGTAAACTGAGTATATTAATGCAATTCGTATGAAGCCACCTGATGCGCCACATGTGAATAACTTTTGACGCTTCCCTGCATATAAATTCAGCATAACGCTCTAACAATTTAGAAGGCGTGACTGGTTTTATGTGTTTGAAACATCATCAGGTACTGAGCAATGAACGTCAATCCGAGCCCCGATCACCAAGTTTATCCCCTCAAACTGATCGCAGAAGCTCGCAAACGCCTTGCTGTTGTTTACGTACCGCAATCCCATTACCGGTGCGTTGGCATAACGATTTCCGGCTAATATACTACTGTCGTCAAATCTAGTCGAAAAAACAAGCAATAATACATGAGCCCCAAGTGAGCGCCAGAATTAATATCACAGGTATAAGCCCGATTTCCGATATTTCAACTCCTTGGCATCGTGATGTGTTGATACGGTCTATTACGCACCGGTTTTGTGAGAGCTCGAGGGCAAATCTGGAAATCAGCGAACAACAAAATCTACATTTTTGGTTTATCCCTGATTTATAAAGGCGGTGTGCGTTACAGCAGTTTAGTGCGAACCAGACATCAATCAGTAAACACACGTGTTCAGAATTTCTCAATATTTTCTTTCTGATAAAAATCACACACAACCTCCACACAAAGCGTACGGTTACGGTACATTGCACCGGGACCGGGAGCAGACCCGTTTTCCGAAACGAGCGCGCGTTGTTGTTATCTGTGCTGCTGCCATTGTAATGACAAATTTTCTTGCTGTTTCGCACCAGTTTGAATTGGGTCTTTGAGTCATTATTCGTGTATTTCATGACAAAATGAGACAAAAATGGTCAAGTTTGTCGTGCTGTGTCTGTGTGCATAACACATTGCTGTAAAGTATAAATCTGGTGGCCTCAATACTCCCATCTACACGTGGAAATGAAGAAAGAACATTATTCATGATGCTACAGAAACACGTGAATCACAATCAAGTTCTTTCTGGCTGCATAGTTGTGTAACCGGGCCGGGTCGGGTCCGTGTCTTGGTACCAGTCACACCGTCAAGTATCAGAAAGCGGACTAGCTTCAGTAATCTGAATCTCATAATTTCCACCGGCCTAAAAGCGGTATACTTTGTCACTAATTAAACCTGCTTGACGAAGGTAGAAGTTAATCCATTGTCGTAGGCAGGTGCCAAAATGTTGAATTCGTATAGAAAGTTTCTAATTTCGTTGCCTCACGCAGTTTTACAGACGCAGGGAAATTCCCGTTCGAAGTCGAGGCAGGCAACAAGCTCAACACACAGTGAACAAGCCACGCAGCTGACACACACAGCTTGTGTGACTGGAACATTCGAAACGCACACGAGCCAGCTGCGTGGCTTGTTGACTGTGTGTTGGAGCCTGTTGCCTGCCTCGACTTCGAATGGAAGTTTCCCTGCGTCCGTAAAGATGTATGAAGCAACGAAATTGGAAATTTACAATACCAGTCGCGTGACCGGTGCAAGACCAGGAAGCCCGGACCGGATCGATCACCGAGTTTCAATCCAGTCACATAGGGTAGCGACAGCCGACAGCGGTATAATGTGATCGTATGTCACAGTTGATTGGCCACACAAACGGATACAATTTGTTCTCGTGCGCGTTTGCTGCCCCCAAACTGTCGCGCGCGCGCGTGTGTAGTTGTGCGTGACTATGGGAGGTGGCGTTAGATTACGGTAGGGCGCTGGGCTGAGTGCTTCACTGACTTTACGGCCAGCGTGGGAGGGTGCTGTGTGACATGACAATACATACCTGTACATATAAGACGTGGGGCTGGTTTATTCCAAAAAGAATGTAACGTGTTTTCAATCTGGCTATTGCGAGATTTTGTTTGTGATAAAAATACAATACTCGTCCAAGCTTCCAGAAAAACGAACCCAGTTATCGCAAAAAAGTCAGATATTGCAAAACGCAAAATGTGCAAATCGCGAATATGCAAGTACAAACCCACACATGCATAACATTACAATTACATCAACAATTAAAAACGCAGCGATCCTGAGCAAACTTTGGATTGTTATTTTTATTGATATTGGGTCACACTCGCGTTAACAAGCGTGCCGTACTGAAAGACGCAGTTTGTACTAGCGGTTAGCGGAACCATAGCGCCTATGTGCGTGGCACTAATATTATAAATTCATCCCATCTTCAGGTACAGGTGCAGCAACGGAAACATAAACCGGCCAGCACAACAGTGGTGAACCTGTATTGGGTGCACACACAATGGCTTGTTTGAACAAATGGAAAACTGTTTTGTTAATAAATTCATACATGACTCAATTTATTGCCATATTTCGAGGTTGCATGGAGCGCGCGCATCTTTTGTGTGCGTGTGGGCGCGTGAAATTACAGCCAACAATATACAAATGTCTCGATTTTATGGCCCCGGTTGACTCACAATATGCTATATGCTACACAAATAATATTCACAATTCAATCGTTTACCGCTCAAGCCCCGTTTTCATTGCCTGGCGCTATATTCTATTAGATGTTGGAGGCCAACTGCTACGGGTGTGCAGATCTATTCATTCCGAATGTACTTCAACACTTCCGCTACATCGTGGTGTTGGTTACGCCACTTCATGACACACACCAACTTTGAGCACACCTCATTCAATTTGTGAGCCGTTGTACCCTTTGCCCCCCCCCGCACTTTTACTGGATGGTACCCTGGAAAAATTTGCCCTCTTTGTATGGGGTGGTGACAGGATGGGGCACCATTATCACGCGAATGTTATCATTGTTACCGAAAGGGCAACATTAATATTTTGACACTAAAATATCGCTCAAGAATGTCCATAAAGAAGGTCACTAGAAAGAGGGCACACTGTAGAGATATTTCAACGCTTTTTGGGAGGACAGAGCGGTGCACAACTGAAAAGCTCAGGCAGGCACGCACAACGGGCAAGCGCATGCACACACGGGCATGTCTGGTGCGTGCGCACGGAGGATTACGGTAACAAACGGATGTTAATAATATTATTTACACAATGTCTGCCCTGTTGTTGTTGGTGTTAAGTTGGCACGAACAAGCAGCGTGCAGCCACTTTGCCCATCTATACGTACATGCGTAGGTACTTCAACAGGAAAAACTGCGCGCTGGGACGCAGGCAGATCATGCAAAATTCGTCGCGATGTAGAATTTCAAGTGCATCCAGTGTCGTGATATGAGAGGCTGATGCTTTCCGTAAATGTGTGTTTGTTTTGCCATTCGTCAGCCTCAACGGGAGCAGGAAGCATCATCACACACTCCACACCGCAAGAGGTCAACGGAACTCCGATACTGCTGTGGAAATTGCGGATATGTAGATCGTATCTCATTAGGCTCGTAGACGCAATTTGAGCGACGTGAAACCACACTTTTATCACATTGAATAAAATCTCGGTATATTGATCAGTCTTGGATCAGAATGTCCAGAGGTGACCCTCCCTTCCTCAGCACCTGCTAGGGACATCAAAATTGAGTATTGCGACCATCTTTACATCTGCCTTTCCTGTTATTCATTTTTCTGTCGGCTGTCAGTTTACACAAAGAAATACTGCCACACAACAAGTGTTCATACAGGCATGAATAATAATAACTATCCCCACCCACCTAATTCCCATTCAACCTTGCTCCGGCTGGCAATATAATAATTCCGTCCTGAAATGTTCAAGGCGAAACAACGGTGTGGCGCTCGAGCGCGCGCATCTTTCGCGCACGAAATTTTCCTCTTCGTCTTATTTTCGTTTCATATACAGTGGCGGCCATAAGTGATTGGACTCTCATGTTGCTGAAATGTAAATGCCTGTAGTTGCAAGCAGGCAGCAGTGAGTGTGTTGTGTTTTGTCTGCAGGCTAGGTATGACATCACTAATTAATTATACTACATAACAAGCCATATGCCTGCATTGCTCACGTGTGAGCATGATTTGCTTTCAGCTGGCCGAGATTTGGGCCGGCCAAAAGTGATTGGACTTTTTTCAGCAGCTTCTGTGTTTGGTCGTTTTGATGGTTTTTAGTTTGAAATATGGTACCTATGAAGCAAATCGAGGTCCTCTTTTCATTTGTGGAAGGTTTCCAGCCTTTCGGATGAGTGGTGGTGGAGGAGTGCCTGATCGGCGGAGGAGCAAAGGCTAAAGTGCCGGTGCACTCTCTGGTCGATCATAAATTGGTTGTAGCGCAACGAATAATAGCACATTCTCATCCATACTTATCTGGAACGTGCTAAATACACGTGTGTGTTACATTCTGACACTTTGGTACTTGTGGGTTACATTTCCCCGATTCGTGATTCACATGGTCGGTGTCGGGGACACCGGCGGATTTTGTGATCGTCTTCGGCTCGAGAGTGCATAGGTGGGGGTGGCTATCTAACCCTATAGTTAGACTGATAACTGCACCAGCTCAAGTTTCTCAAACGGCAAGAACCGAGTGAAACCACTCATTCAAGAAATACAGACGGGTGGAAAAAATATAGCTAATTTTTGGGCATAATTCAGTAGTTAAGACGGACAGCTAAATTTGGGTCCTCTTTAGTTTCTGTAGCAGGGACCCAATGCCGGTCTTTGTCAGTTTCAAAACATTATGACATGTTTGCCTGTATATTTACTCAATTTGGAGTTGTCTGGCTACCAACTCCACTCAGCTATCACCAAATCTACAATCCACCGACAAAGCAGTCGGTGACAGGGAATAATCGAGGACACTATCGTTGCTCATTAATCCACTGAAGCTTACAATTTATGTTGATTTGTACTTTGTCATGTGAGTTACACTGGAAATAAACCAATATCAGCACAGATATAACGATCTGCGGCTGACTTGTGATCCATTAAAGAGCACACGTGCACTTTAGCCGTTGCTCCTCCGCCGATCAGCCACTCCTCCACCACCATTCATTCGAAAGGCTGGAAACCTTCCACAAATGAAAAGAGGACCTCGATTTGCTTCATAAGGTACCATATTGCACACTAAAAGCCATCAAAACGACCAAACACACAAGCAATTGAAAAAGTCCAATCACTTTTGGCCGGCCCAAATCTCGGCCAGCTGAAAGCAAATCATGCTCACACGTGAGCAATGCAGGCATATGGCTTGTTATGCAGTATAATTAATTGGTGATGTCATACCTAGCCTGCAGACAAAACACAACACACTCACTGCTGCCTGCTTGCAACAACAGGCATTTACATTTCAGCAACATGAGAGTCCAATCACTTATGGCCGCCACTGTATGTATGTAT
>JASAMV010003590.1:0-47237 GCA_030248065.1 Rhynchonema sp. JSB1_4
GTGCAGACCATCTACAGACAATTGAGGGAACAGATGAAGAACAGGAAAATGACCGTGAGTAGACATTTTGCTTAGTCACTCGCACAGGGTTTACAGTTTTGCATTCGGCATTCATTGTAGTTTTTCTCTGACCACAAATGTTTCGTCGATCCCATGTAACTCACTTAACGAGTTGAAATATAAAGGCAAACTACACCAACACGAGCCCGATTTCGAAGGTGGTGTCTATTCAAAATGAATAGAAAGAGAAAATCATCATGCTCCACTTTGTATTCTTCAACGTGTAACATTTCCCAAATCAGCAGCTACGTATGAATGTTTCACAATTCTGCCAGCTGCGAAATCGGGCTTGTGTTGGCGTAGTTTGTCTATATATTGTTCGCACAGTCACGTCGAAAATCCAAAATATTAAATTTATAAAAACTCTGACCTTGCCATACCCGGATTCTGTCTTACTGCTTTAGCTCAAGTCGAGCCGAACACGAACTTTTCCGCTCGACCCCATATCAGAATTTATTGGTGCCGTGCATATAAGCATTGTGTTCATAATTTTGACAGGTGAGCGTGCTGCAGACGACGATCGAGGACCTCAAACAAGTGCGCACCACGATCGAATGGTGTCTGCGTGTGAGCGATGCGACGCCGTGCGATTGTCAGGCGAAGGTTGGTGAGATGTTTCACAAATGCATATGTTGTGTCTTGTGCACAAATTTCGATTTTGACGTATGTTTTGACATTTGTTTTTCAGGTGCAGAAATTGCAGTCGGATAACGATCAGTTGCGAGCGCGTCTCGAACAGGCCATATTGGAAACCAATCAATTGACGATCAAATTGCAACAGACAAAGGTGTGTTGATGGGGAAGTATGAGGTGCAGTAGTTCACAGCTCAGGTTTTCTTTTCTGGAAAGAAAGGAGTCACCGACCCACGTTTATACCGAACTGTATGTCCAGCCGCGCGGCAGTGGTGCGGGAGGGATTGACCCGACCGAAGCGAACATGGCGATTGTTGGTGAATTGAAGAAAATCAACGCCACTCTGCAACAGACCCGGGAAGACGCACAACAAAAATTGGATCCGTTGAAGATTAGACGACAACGTCGCGTCGCACGGCCCGAATAGAAATAAGTCTTGGATTATCGAGTTGTTTATTGACTGGAAATTTTTCATATCGTTTGGCACTGGCTGTATTGTACCTGTTTATTTTTTTGTTTGTATTTGTCCCACTTTCGATACACTTATCACAGTGTGCTTCTTTTCGTTTATCTCGTGTCAGTTGTATTTTTACTTTTTGATCTTTTTCTTGTGAATTTCAATGGCGTTGTTTTCATTGTTTGGATGGCAGTCCTCAAAAAGAACAGTTGCGAAGAACCAAAGCGCGTGTGTTTCATCATATCAGGTGGCTTTTTCACGATACGTGTTACATGCTGCCTTTGCCGCTTATTAGTGAGAGGTTGGCATTTTTATTTGATAACTGTCTCAATGATCTCTTGTGTCTTGATGTTTTTTGAACTCATTTTTTACAACTTTTGATTTGCCACTGGTCCCACATCAGCAACGATTTTGTACGGATATTTGTAGTCATTCCATCAAAGCATTTTTAATTTTTTTCTAACTACAATTGTTTGATTCTAAGCCAATCAAATTTACGAAGATTGTGCTCGCATGATACTTGGTGCATCGAAATTGCGTTCAATGTTTTCGTTTTCGCAAATATTCAGTTTAATACTTGTTGTAAAATGTCGTTCTGTTCGTTTTGTGGGTGTAATTTTTGATAATATTGTAACCATTTTTGTGAAATAAAACATCAGTATGCTGCGTTGTCCTCGTTTCGCAACGATACCGGATTTTATCCAAACATCAGCAAAGTTTACATGAATTTGTGAAACGAAACGCCACCAGAGCATCATGTTGCAGATTTTCAGGCCAGGTTATGAACCAGGGATCTCATGACTAATGGTTGTCGAAGTTTTGGTAGATCTTGTGCAAGACGTCACCGATTGGTGTCTGTCTGTGGTTGGACTGATACTCTACGCCAATCATCAGCTGGTCTCCGCTGTTATTGCGATTGCAGTGAGTTTTATTTCTTGATGTTTGGTGGCACAAGCCTTGCTGTATTTGAATTTCGCGACACTTTGTACTCTTAAATTTTAGCACATTCGGTTGCCATTTATAGGAGACTATTCTCGATGCTATCTACAATGCCGTGAATGCAATTTACATTGCGTTCAGCGAGCTCTTTGATCAATATGGCGATTGGTGCTATGGTTTGGCCAAACTGGTCACTTCAGGTGAGGATCTTTTGGTTTGGCTTTGTTTGTCTTCAACCTTTCAGTTTTTATCTTGAATTTTCAGGTGTCATTCATCTCGCTAACGGTGTCAGTCGTGTGGCTGGCCTTGTCAAATCAGGCATAATGCTCATCTGCTCAGCCATCAGCAGCGCAGGTGCTATGATCCAATCCACATGCGTTGCAATGTGGAAGGTAAATATTGGTGATGTTTCAATTTTACATCTCTGCCAGATATTGGAAAATGCATTGTGCGTTACAGGTTTTCGGCTGGCCCTTGAAAGGCCTGAGCCTACTTTGGGACGGTTTTGTGCTGTATCTATCGCTCGTCTATCGATTCATCGTGTGGTGCGGCACTATGGCCTACTTTTGCTGGCTGAAATGTCTGCACGTTGTCCAGGCGATCGCAAACTTCTGTCTTGAACTCGCTGCCAGACCCTTTGTGGTGACGAAGGTAATGTTTCATGGGCCTTTGTTCAATCATGTTGTCATGCCCATGCCCATTAGGTGAAGTGTTAAATACATTATAACCAACAAGTTTGAGCCTTCGGTTGATAGATAAAATTAACCAATAACTTAAAAAATCCAATTTTGCAGCGCCTGGCCATACATGTGTACGAAACTCCCCTGGAGGCTTTCTACGGACTGTGCATAATTGCGCTGATTTGCCTCGCGTTTCGAATGGGTTGGATACAGACAATCTACAGATTCACACTGAGACAAATGCGAATGTTGATCGTGTACTGCCTGTATTTGCTGCTGGAATTGTGCCATGCGCTGCTGTGGATATTTGCACCGCAGGGGGGGTGGGTTTGGGCGGCGTGAAGGCCCCCCCCCACCCCACACCCTCTCCCCTTTTTTTTAATACTCCCCGCCCCTCTCTCGGCGCGGGGGGGGGCGAAGGGAGAGAAACAATTATGAGGGCGCCGGCGCCCTACCCTTCTAAAGAAGGAAGAAGGAAAAAAGGAGGAGCAAGAAGGGAGATGGGTAGACTAACAACAGACGGAGGAAAAGAAAGGGAGAGGGGGGGGGGACCAGATTACCCTTAGTTGGGATTGGGAACTGAACTCAGGTATTGTTTTCGGCGGACAGACAATTGATCAAAGCCAGTTTTGGAAGAAAAATCAGTCCACCAAAGGTGCAGAACCTGAATGGCGGCCATGCCTGCTGATGTCAAAACTAAGCCACGGTGCATGATTATGCCCAAGTGGTTGGACGGAACAATAGTAATGGGTTGCTCTTTTCTTTGCTGAATGATATCTTGCTCAAGCTACCGTTGGCCTCGTTGACTGGATGAGATCAGTGATTCATTCCGTTCACAATGGGGTGATATTTTCGAAACGGTGTAAAGGTCAGTTGGGTGTAAAGGTCGGTGGAAAGCTCGGTCGACAGCTCAGTGTGATAGACCTCGGTGTAAACTTGAAACATTCCACGTTAATAACAGGCAATGTTTCACGTTTACACCGAGCTACGCCGACCAAGCTTTCGACCGAACTTTACACCGACCTTTGCGCCCAACTGACCTTTACACCGTTTCGAAAATTCCACCCTATCGATCCCTATAATCACCGCTTTCCGTCCACCGCCAGATTGCGTTGGCCATCTCAATCGCGCGTTCCGTCCATTCCTGGACCACCTACATCCTCGACCTGCTGCTCGACGGTGTATCCTGGCTCTTCGGTGGTCGTGCCAGTCCTGACGAGCGCCTGACCTGTGTGGTGTGCATGGTGGCCGAACGCAACGTGCTGTTGCAACCATGTGGCCATATTTGCATGTGTCGCACGTGTGACAGACGTATGAATGCACAGCCGAACAATGTGCGCAAACTCTGTCCGATTTGCAGACGCGAAATACGCAAAAGCGTCAACGTGTATTTATGACAGCTTGTTGTTGTCAGACCCTTGCTATTGTTGGGCTGTTTTGGACTTGTTCGAACCATGGTGCAATAAATGTCAATGCAATGCAATGACCTGTATAAAATTACTCAACCCCTAGCGATTTGCAATGTTCCTTTCCGATAAGCCATTTGTTTTTGTTACAGCCTATTGCACCATCAAAAGCGCGATAAACCTGTGACCAAAAATACATGGCATGATAGTGTCAGCTGTCCATTATTCCTAACTTTGCGATAACTTGGTCCCAAGCTCCCGTAATAGCCTCAAAAGTGATATTTTTGCTCAGTCGTCAGTTTTCTGATAGCCCCCTGACGTGGCAAAGGCAGCGCAGTGCACAGCCACACACATCAGAAGTTCGCAACCATTTGACGGCCCCCACTGACTGCCTTGTGTTTTACGGCGGGGTTGGCGTACATGTAGCTGGGTGCACTCAAGTAAACAGTCGCCTGTGTCTACGTGTGGGCGGCTGGACAACATAACATAGCACCAAAGTCTAGTCAGCGCAGTGGCTGGCGGGCGCACCAGTGGGGTGATCATCATTGCAATATGCACACGGGCGGTATAGCAGTGCGCACAGAAGGAACGAACATAAAAATGCAACGCAAGTGTGCACATCAACCGTGAAGAAAGGAAAAGGTTCACAAAACACATTCTTGTCTCAGCTCACCTATGCCTTCCGTGCACCGTTAGTGCACAAGACACACGGACATGCGCTAATCAGACAAGGCCATCCAGCCTGTTCAAGGTGCAAAGCATGGACACAACTTGCAAGGTGCAACATAACGGGCCGTATCAACTTTGAAGGCAAGTCCATCGGCACAGGCAAATTTGGGTTGAGATGCACGGTACTTTGTGATATGGTTGGCGCATCAAGTTTTGCGCTGGGCGAATTTAGTGCGCCAACACCGTCACAAAATACAACTCAACCAAAATTTGCCTGTGCCCAAAGCAAGTCCATGCCAAGTGCCTTCAAAGTTGACGCGGCTCAATATCTTAGGCAGGCAGGGCAGGATGAAATCAAGGCATACTTGCCAATCTGGCAAAAAAACAACCAGGACACATCTATAAGAAACAACGGTTTTTTTATTTTCTTTCCATACCGACCGAAACGCGCCCGCCATAAACGTGATGCTAGATCTTGTGCCGCTAAAAGATACACAAAAACGGGGTGCAGTGAGAGCGACAACAAAAATAAAACCCATTTCAATGATTAACTCTTGTAACTTTTACTGGTATTTTTCGTTTTTCAATTATTTCAAAATCCTAACATTATTTTTTTCTTCAACACAAAAAACAGACATTGCTGCTGATGTTTGGCAAAATTTCGCAACAAAACGAGACCTAAAAACAGGTCCGCATTCCATGTATGGTGACAAATGACACGCAAAAAACGCATACACGCAACGATCAAACACCGTCACCGAAACAATACAAAAACGAAACAATTTGCGAAAAACAATCAACAGAATCGTTACAATAAACCGGCATTTACTTGAGAATGAGAGTGGAATAAGAAATGGAACAAAAAATGTTATGATATATAACTTGTGTCAGTGTCAAAACTGGGAATAAATTCTCATTTCAACCATTATCCGTTCACAATTTTCAACAAAAAAAACGAACAAAAAAGCTGAGCTCTAACAAAACTCTGCAACACCAACGAACGAAACAAAAAACATGAACGAGAACGATATCCCAGAAGAAAATCCAAGAGAATATAATGGGTATAATTTTCGTAAAATCTGCCTAATTATTCAGCCTGGCTATCCGCCGGAATTGTTTGCGGTGCGGAAAATGACAGATGACCCATCTCTTCAACAACACAACAATAACAACATAGCGATAATAGCCCAACAACAGCGCACCCGTCCACGTCTGAATTGAATAACAAGCTAAATAATAATTGCAATTCGATAACCTATCATCTTTGCGCGCACGGTTATTTATCAAAAGAGGAGACCCACTCAACCTATCAGAGCAGTGACTGGCGTCACTGTGGCCATTTACCAAAGAGCTATTGACGGAATTAGAAAATTGGGCGGTATTCGGTGCTATTTCCAGGACGCCATCATCTGGTCATTTCTTCTTGCCCGCGCCGGCAGTGGCTTTCTGCGCGGCCTTGGTCGTCTTGCCAGTGGCCTCGGATTTGTCGACCGCCTGTCGAGCAAAGTATAACAATAAAAAGAGGAATTTTCTTGCGAATTTTTTGCCGTTAGGTGCATTTTAAAATCTAAAAAACCGCTAGTGCAACAACAGCATACCTTGATGACGCCAACGGCCACCGTCTGTCGCATGTCGCGCACGGCGAAACGACCCAACGGCGGGTAGTCGACGAACGCCTCGACACACATCGGTTTCGATGGCACGAGGTCCACGATCGCCGCATCGCCCGATTTGACGAACTGAAGACGATTTTGTGAGTTATTATGATTTTTCAAGAAAGCTGGCAAAACAACCATTTCTGAATTATCTATTGTTCAAGTAAAACCATGAAAACGAACAACAAATCAAGACATACTTTCGGCGCATCCTCCAACTTCTTGCCCGAACGACGATCGCATTTCTCCTTCAACTCCTGGAACTTGCACGCAATGTGGGCGGTGTGACAGTCCAACACCGGGGCGTAGCCGGCAGAGATCTGGCCGGGGTGCGCAATGATGATCACCTGGATTTGAAAAACGGCAATAAGTTAAGAACGAATAAGATAAATCAAGCAAATAATGTTCTGTCATGCCATTATATATTCGAAAGCAACAAACACCCAACAATAATGCGTTCAAACACAGCTCAAAAAAATCAATCAACAAACGCACAAACCTGAGCGGTGAACTGTTTGCAGCCCTTGGGCGGATCGTTCTTGCTGTCGCCACACACATTGCCGCGGCGGATCTCCTTCACGGACACGTTCTTCACGTTGAAGCCGACGTTATCGCCGGGCAAGGCCTCCTGCAAACAAATTTTGACAGGGATTAAGAAAAGACGAAATTTGGGGGGAACCGATAAAATAAAAATGCGAACAAACCGTCAGCGCTTCGTGATGCATTTCGACGGATTTCACCTCGGTGGTCAGGCCTTGCGGAGCAAAGGTGACAACGGTGCCGGGCTTGAGAATGCCAGTCTCGACACGACCAACCGGCACTGTTCCGATACCTCAAAATTGTGAGAAAAAATATTATTTTTTTCGACACCAACTCATATTCTACTTTTTCATTGAACAATTAATTGTCGCCCGCCCATTCACGATCGATGCGGAAAATTGCGCATCAATCGATAAGCGACTAGCCAAGGCGTGACAATCTCTCTCCCAATAATTAACAACAGGCAAATTTGTATTTGACACAGTCGCTTGTTGCGGTAAGTAGGAGAAGAGAAATATGTCAAAAAAACGATTTATAAAACAATTTACAATAAATAATAAAGCACCTCCGATCTTGTAGACGTCCTGTAGAGGCAGACGCAACGGCTTGTCGGTGGGACGCGTGGGCGGGAGGATCGAGTCCAAAGCCTCGAGCAAGGTCTTGCCGTTGGCGTTGCCGTCCTTGCGCTCCACAGCCCATCCCTTGTACCACGGCATGTTCGAACTGGCCTGAGGTGAAATATTTACCATTTTCTCTCACATTTCATTGAAACAAGAATTAAAACAAAACTTATTGAAACACTGCTGCATACACACCTCCAACATGTTGTCACCGTGCCAGCCAGAGATGGGCACGAAAGCGACCGCCTTGGGATTGTAACCGATCTTCTTGACGTAGTTCGACACTTCGGTGACCACTTCGTTGAAACGGGGCTAACATCAGAATTTTGTAATTTTGCATTTTTAGTGTTCTTTTCGCTTCATCATAAATTTGCAACATAAAATCGGTACCTCCGAATAAGCGGGTTCGGTGGTGTCCATCTTGTTGCAGGCGACGATCAGTTGTTTCACGCCCAGGGTGTACGCCAAGAGCGCGTGCTCGCGCGTCTGACCGTTCTTCGAGATACCGGCCTCGAACTCGCCGGTACCGCACGCAACCACCAGCACAGCGCAATCGGCCTGCAATGCAATGAATTATTGTCTTGCACCTTCCAAGTTTGCGAAATCTCAAATTACGCATAATGACCTCAGGAACTGGTAAGATGTCGTTCACTCACACTCAGAAGCAGAACTGGTTAAAAATAACCATCATCACAGGCCATGTTTGGTTTGATCATCCATGTAAACTTGGCCACAAACAAATAATATTCGGACAAACCTGCGATGTTCCGGTGATCATGTTTTTGATGAAATCACGATGGCCGGGGGCGTCGATGATGGTGATGTAGTATTTGGCGGTTTCGAATTTCCACAGGGCAATATCGATGGTAATACCGCGCTCACGCTCGGCCTTCAGTTTGTCCAACACCCAGGCGTACTTGAACGAGCCTTTGCCCATCTGAAAAACGCTCTCTTAATTTGCATTCAGATAAACGAAATCATGTGCATGCTGTTCTCTCTTAATTTGTATTTCGTGATCGTTTCAGATAAAAGCCACAAGATGCCCACAAGTGATAAACACTGCCTGTGCCGCATCTCGACATCGTTAGACGTGTCTCTGTTGCAGTTGTATCATGGTCATGAAAGTCTCAACATTATCAGCAATGTAAAGACGGATTAATCCATGAATTTTCTCTCACCTCGGTCGATTAGAAACCGTAACTATCGTAACGTTATAGTTTCTTGCCCATAAAACCGAGGTTACGTTTGTGGAGGGTGCGATGAAGCTGTAGCCCGATTACTTCATAGTTTGTCACTTAATTCAATTGACGGAAAGCTGTAGCAACCTTGGGGCAAATTTTCAACAAAGTTCGTCACATCATCCACACACAATGCGGGAATTGGACCAAAAATGCCGAAGAGCAGCAGTGGCGGGGTGGATCCAGCTTTTGGCCAAGGGAGGGGCCAAATCCAAAAAGTCATTTTTATCTGGTGCTTGTTTCGAATTTCCCGCTTTTTACACCAAATATTATACAAAATGTGACAATGCGCGCGAAATTTTGGCACTTTGCGCGCGCGAGAGCTGACCCACTGACCCCTTTTACGGGGGCTGTATTCTTGGGGGGCTCTATTTGGGGGGGCTGTTCTCCTCCGCCCCAAAAAAAAAAAAAAAAAAACCAAAAAAAACCCCTAAAATGGAGTTTTGTAAGGGGGGTACAGGACAATATATTATTTTTTTACGCGCGGCTCCCCCAAAAAAGGCTCCACACAACCAAACACAAACCCCAAAAACATGAACAAAAGGAGACTAAAAAAAAAACACAACACACGAACCCCAAGGGGGGGGAACGAGGGGGGGGGGGGGGGGGATTTTGGGGGCCCTTTATTTTCTTCCCCCACCCAGGGGGGGGGGGTTTTCGGGGGCTGGGTTTTTGGGGGGGTGGAACAAAGAGAGAAAAAAGGAAAGGAAATAAATAAAAAAAAAAGAAAAAAGGGAAAAAAAAACTTTTTTTTTGCGTTTCTTCCCGAAAAAAAAAACGGTTTTTTCACCAAGTCACAATACCGCCCGGAATATAGCCCCTTGCCTCTGGAGTCTGGAATCTACCGAAGATAACACCGGATTTGGAACGCTTGACGAATAGTGATTAATAATCTTTTTTGAAAATGACTGAGTGACAAAATAAAGCGGCTCACTCAGTTGTCTGTCATTTCAACTTTCCGCCTAGAGTTGCACCCGGTACCAGTGCTGTGGCTGTGGCTGGGGGGGGGTTTTAGGGGGTCCCCACCCCAATGGTACCCTACCCGCCCCCGGCCTGGTACGCTACCCCCCTACCCGCCCCGCTCTTGTACCCTACCCCCCTACCCGCCCCGCCCTGGTACCCTACCCGCCCCGATTTTTACCCCCAAAATGCCCATTTTTCGGTCAAAAATGCCCAAATTTCGACCGAAAACCCTGAAAAGTGCAAAAAATCTCGCGCTGCGCGCGATATATGCACTTTTTAGTACATAAAAACAGGCACCCGAAAAAACTTGTGTTGTACCCTACCCGCCCCGAAAAATCTTCCCCCCCCCTCCCCCCCAAACCGGATTTCCCCCCCCCCCCCCAAAATCCCAGGTACACTACCCCAGTGGCGCACCTGGGAATGGGCAAATTGGGCAATGCCCAGGGTGTCTCAAAAGTGCCCATGGGCATAATTTTGCCAAAAGTGCCCATGGGCACAATTTAATTCCCTCAAAATGCCCATGGGCAAAGGCAGTGGCGCAACAGCCATATGGGCACCTGGTCAGTCAATTTGAGGTGGTGGGCAATTCAAAAAATTTGAGGTGGTCAATTCAGAAATGCGGGGCTTCAAAGTTCATCTGCCGACGATCAAACGCACTTAGAGTCTAGTGAATTGGGCACTGAAAAAAGACAGTCGGTCATGATTTTCGAATAAAAAGCACCTGTTAAATACGTCCAAACAGCCATTTTACCACAAAATTCCTCCGAAATCTGAAAATTTTGCGCTTCGCGCGACGTTCAGTAACAGTTCTCTTCTTCATCCGGTCTAGGTATTCCCCCGATTTTTACCCCGGCATAGTAGGTACATATCCCCGATTTTGCCCCAAAAGTGTTACTTTTTGACCATGATAACCAAAACTAGTGTAAAATCGGTGGTTCTTGCCTCACAATACTCAAAATTCGCGCGCCAAAAATTGTGCGAAAAAAATAGAAATTGGTGCTTTTAATTCAAAACGCACGAGGTAAAATTGACAAATGTTGAGTTTGCAACAAGCACTAGGTAAAAATGCATTTTTCCAAAAGTGCCCATACTGACTCCAAAACCTGTGTGCGCCACTGCACTACCCCCCTACCCGCCCCGATTTTTTCCACCTATATGTACCCTACCCGCCCCGCAAAAGTAGCCACAGCACTGCCCGGTACTGTACGTGCCTCGTGCCTGGCATGGTCAGTCAAGATTAAAATCAAAAAACACCAACCTCCTGGGCTTCCTTTTCGAATTTCTCGATGGTACGCTTGTCGATGCCGCCACATTTGTAGATCAGATGGCCGGTGGTGGTCGATTTGCCGGAGTCGACGTGACCGATCACGACAATATTGATATGAATCTTTTCTTTCCCCATTTCGGCGATTTGTTGGACGCTAAGATTCTTTACAGAGGAAACTGAAAGTGAGAGGACAGCGTTTGGAAGACTTGAGCATACAAACTGCAGCAACTGCATGAAAACGAAAACCTCATCTTCAATTCAAAAATATCGAAAAAGGAGATCTGTCATCAAATTCCCACATTACAGAATGAAACGACCGAAAAACACCCTGACTAACCAATTTATATGATTCACTAAAGTGAAGTGCAGACGGCACGTTTGCTAAAAACAAAAACGTTTTGACCGGCGCGTTGAAAACAATAATGAAATTTGTTGAAATCTGACTTATTCCACGAAGAATTCTGATTCATTCCTATAGCAAATTGTTGCACTCTTGGAACGATCTTGTAATTTTCGAATGGATCAGAGTTTCTAATACTGTAGCTTACGGCGGGAAAGGTACTCATTTCAAAAAGTTTGGCGACAAACATTGGTCAACTCGGACGATGCTGTTGACCGACAAAAAGACACCTGCATGACCGACACAGGATGTCAGGAACAGACGGACGGAAGGGTACGGACAAAACAGCGTGTGACAAACAGCAGCTGGGGCAGCCGGCAGCTACTATCTTGAGCTAACTGGTATCACCTAACAACAGCAAAAGTGCATCTCCGTTTACTGCTGGCTCGGTGGTGCATGTTCATGCACTATGCTGACGGTAATAAATACAAGGTAATCAAGTATCGATCTCTTCTCTAGCAACACAATTCGCAATCACCACTACTGGTTTTGATGTTTCACCAAACCACAGCGCAAGATCGTTTGTATTATGGTCGATGCCTTTCAACTCTTCAATGCAGATTCTATCTTCTTCCTAAAAAGTGAGCAATCCTTCGCATTTTTTTAAGTTTCTGTATAGTCCAGCCACGAACTCATGATACGACTTATTTTGAAGTTGACTTGTGCGGATCCAATAATGTGCCGTTCCACGTATTTCGGAAATGAAAGAAAGAGAAACGCATGTGTTTTTAAAAACACGCTCTCCACCTCGGTGCGTAAATTCCCTTTTGACTCCCAAAACATTTGCGTGTTGAACGACGTTGTTGTTCAACAAATTGTTCAAGCACGCAACAAATTGAGGTCAGCCAGCTGGAACTTGTCATCATCTCCCTCGGCCCAATCTCTTTTTTTGTTTGCAAAAACCCGTGTAACCGGCGCATTTTTGGATCTGGCCAAGCAAGCTATAACAAGAGTCGTCTCATGAGCTCGTGGTTGGACTATACGTTTCTTACGATGGATAACTTAAAAATGAAGAGCGAAAGAAAAACCTTCACGTTCGTTCCCAGCACGTCAACGATTGCTTCAGTCCATTTGTCTTTGGTGGCCAGTATGTGCTCCGGGTCTTCATCAGTGCCAATCCATATCCATTCTATCCGATAGGCCAACTGCAATGTCACATTCGACTGTTGTGCATGTCGATGCATCACCAGTGGGCGAATCATGTCGACGTAGGCGTGTAGTGTGATTGGATCACCGGTGATGTGTTGATTGTCAATATCCACCTACGTACGGTATGTATGTACAGTATGAATGCAAACTTGACATGATGAACATTTTAGCTGTCAAGTGTGAAACATCAACCAGCCTGCGTGTTTCGTCAAGCCAGATATAACACGCCAATTACATCCACAAGCGCTAGTGCGTGTCTATCAGGTGGCTGATGTTCCACAGTGACTGACAAATAATGTCATCCAATTTCAGCCCATCATAAAGTTGCACATACAAAAATATTTTCCAATTTGGGGCAACATTCACCAAGTGTCGTCAATATCTCACGATCGTCGATGCCGTTTTTTGGTCGATAAATGTTGTGGTCTTGAAAAACAACCTTCGATTTTTTGACAGTTAACGTCAAACAGCATGCTTAATGCCCATCGTATACGCAAACATTCTGACGCATCACACAAACCTGCACAACAAGCAGGTTGACGGTCCTCCGATCTTTCATCTGGCAAATCCCAGTCCTTCATGGAGAGGCGGAAACTCCTCAGCCCGGCCATGCAATCGCGCCAATTTATTTGTCGCACAAAATCGCGCATCAATTGCGATTCACCGTCGGCGTCCTGGTAGATTTCTGAATTGAGATTGGCTTACAGTTATTCTCGACATTTTCTATTTCTAGAAAGCAAACAGAAGTTTTGATTTTCACCATGCTCGCTCACTAACCCAAATCGAGCTCTTCCCAAGTTCGTACGTTGTTCAACGCGGCCGTCAATTTCGGTCCAAACGTTTCGCCAACCAAGTGTAACTTGCGCAAGTGAGAAAATCGATTGCTAGCGATCAGATTTAAGATCGACGTTTTGGTTGACGGTCGCTGCTCTCCGTGAACCGTTATCTGAGAACATCGCCTGTTTTAGCTGTTTGGCAGCGTGGCCATGTGGTGCTTTCGCAATGACGAGGACCTATTACACCTCACGAAAAACCAGACGCCAAAAAACGCTCCGCAATTCACATATTACTAAATTTGTCTGATTTGATTAGGTTTCGTAATGATACGGACGTCCGATTTTGGGTTCATGCTGTCAAGGTATGGGTGTTATGATGAGAGAGCATTGGTATCCTGAAGATCAAAATAGACCAACTTCATCAACTAAGTGAGCGTATTCTGCCACTTGAGGCATGACAACTTTCTCCAATGATGTTTCCCAGGTCATTGCTGGCATGGTAATCTTTAGATTCGGATCCTTGGTGGTTTCTGGCGCAAAATGCAAACCGATTGGACAGTTAAGCGCAGCGATTCGATCGAGGTGCAGCTGAGTCGTGTCAGTTGGGGCTGTACAATCAAGTTTGAACGTTTTTGATTTTTTAACGTTTTTGTAATTTGTTAACGTTTCTGCGGCCCACTATGTTTTCTTTAGTATTTTTGAACCAAATCGGGCCAATGCCATTGTTGTCAACACAACATCGCGTGCTTCGTGCAAAACCAGCTGACTGGGACGGGGGGTGCTTCGTGCAAAACCCTGCAACACGGAATGCGTCTAAACTACAGTATGCGCGACGACTGAGCAGCCGTGAGCGCGAAGGACTGAAAAAGTGTTGCGATAAGACACGTGGATAGCGGGACGTGCGTTTGCACGAAACCCGGCCAGTTGCGTTGACAGCGTTAGTATAAGTCCAAAACCGCACCTCTGAGCGAAATCACAAGCACGATTCGTTCCAAGTGCGGCAATCGTGTCGCATCATCAAGAATTCTGGCCAGATGCTCAACGCTATCAGTCTTGAACAATTGAATGCATCTGATATTACGGCACAGCCTGAAACATCGACGGACGTGCGACATCCAACTTAGCTCCGACATGGGCTCGCGCATGGGATGAGCTGAAATTTTTTTCTTTTATTCTTGCAAATGCCTATATTTTTATTCAGAAGGTGCCGCGCATGCAAGGTTGATGTCAAAAGAATGACCTTTGTACACGTGATCACTGTACACCTTTTCGAAGCTGTATTGCTTCAACAGATCCCAATCTGGATAGGTCACTCGACGAAAACGGATAATCGGATGGAAGTCCGATATCTGAAAGCACGAACAAAATTTCGCGTCTGTGACACGGACGCAAGACCGCATGAAAAAACGTAGGGCCCAACCAGGACATTGCGCAATCTGCTCCAAGCGCCAGACGTGTTCATTTGGTCTTTGAACCCTCTGCAAACCAGCGATATCGACTTTCGATCGCTCAAAGGCAATTTGTTGAAGATCCACTTCCCGAGTAGAGACCAAATTTGGCTGGGAATCGTACTTTGCGATTGGTATGGAACCATTCGCTGTGTTTTATCCATATGATCGGTCATTTCGGAGCAAAAGCTTTGATGATTGTGTGCAACGAGTGGAATACCCAGGGTTTGTTGACGGCAACATCAAGTTTTCTCTGCGAATTTTCGACTGTGAGTTCACTGAAGCCACGTTGCTCATGGTAACAGGAGAATACGCTGAATGATGCACGCACCATTGATGGCATATGGCAAGAGTGGTGTACCGCGACCATAGCACCAACTGAGTTATGCAATACTTGCCAATATGTACACAAACACATACACATGTTTATGATGTTTACTTTTTCAAAACCGACACAAACTTTCTCATACACAGCTGAACATTGGCATGAAGACAGACAGAGCTGGACAATGTCACAAAGTCCGTGTTGCAGCATCGCTGGTAAAAACAAAGTAGTCAGACCAAAGTATGCTGGATCTTCAGAAAGTAAAAAATGGCAATGGAATAATGATATTAACGGGAAGCGCATGTATATTCCAAAATCCTGTGCTAACAATATGCTTTCTCCAACCGGGATTCGAGTCCAGGTCCTCCGCCTATGCGGGCATTGCTATGACCAGCTGAACTATATTGGAGTGCCTATCCTTGGAAGCACAGTTTTTGGTTATATATGTACCTGCACACGCAATTGTATGGCATTCGGCTGGTGACAGAAATATATAATAATTCATTCATCATCTGGATCCAGCGTTGGGTAGTTGGCCGTGTCGAACCACACGAGTGCACACTGTGGACAGCGTGGCACACCATCGGCTTCTTGAATCGACTTCAGCCAACCGGTCACACACTGTGAAACATCATCTATTGTTTACTAAAAAAGAGAAATAAAAATATATGGCAACAAAAGACGTACGGCTTTGTGAAACCTCTGCAAACAGCCCTCGGTTCCCTTGCACGCGTCAACATCATCGCCAGATCGTATAGGTTTGCAGCAAATCACGCAGTCCTGCCCGTCTGTACACCGGCTGGTCAGACGCTCTGGAATTTTTTTTACTTTTTTGACGAAACTGTATATTCTTGCGGTACATGCTCGTTTTCGTCTAGACTCAAAACTTACATATGTATAAACACATAGATGTGTGGTTTGTCCCAGGGGTCTAATTCCCTGATACAAGACGCTCTCTTACCGAACTTGGTAGATTTCGGAGCCATGCGTGGCAGCAACCATTTCTTTTGACAACTTGGGCATTTTGGTTCTGTCTGATTTTGACAGTGTTTGTCCAACCACTGGCTTGCGCACTGAAACTGACAAGCATTATTTTCCCATTACTCGACATAAAATGCGATAAAAATAATATATTGATTGATTGTCCAAAATTAAGAATAACTCACATTATTGTGCACCTTGACTGCGCAAGACGGACAGGATTTCGTTTCATCGCTTTCCCGCAAATCCTCCAAACACATCAAACACAACATTATTTTTACGCTTACGATTTTTATAATTCCGAATTTATTGCGCATAAACCCATTTGTACTTGCGCATAAAATATAACGGTAATGTTAATTTCTTGTTTTCATAAAACTGTGTGCACGCACGAACGCGCGTGACTACAAATACATACATATAGGCAATCCGCCAGCTCATGGCACTCGCGCACACAGGCTACGTGCTGCATTACTGCCGTCAATGAATGCATCTATTCTCTGCAGTTATCCGTTGAAACATCCCCCAAATCAACAAAAAACAGCACAAAACAAAAAAAAAGCGCAAGACACTCGCCGAAATACTTTTGTGAATAATAGAAAATGGCGTGCGCTGCTGCATGCGCTGTGTGTAATAGGCCAGAGCCGACGCTTGCACACAATGTACATACTGTATCCACAAAACAACGCACACAACGCGTTTGCCATTTTACCTGACCGAAAACAGAAAAACTGCTACCCAACGCTGTGAGAACGTTTTATTACTTTCGCATTTCGCACTTAAAAAACAGTTGATCAATGATCGCTGTCTTATAACGTGTGTTACTTCGGTATTTGTTTCCTTAAAAATCATCTTTGGAGAAAAGTGTGCAACTGTGCACATGCTTTTCAAAAAAGTACTGTCGAAAGCTGCGAAAGAAATGTTATAGGTTGACCTAGATTATTTATTAATCCAAATTATCATTATTATTAGGTAAACCACTCAGGAAGAAAACTAAGCATAGTGAGCTCCAAAATTAAATAAATTGATCAAAGTACCCGAAGCGTAACAAAAACAAACACAGTCGATGTCGGGGAGCAAAGTGAACATGACATGATTATGCTCCTTGATTAAAAAAAACTAATATGTGTATGAAGACTTGATTTTCAACGCTGCCATAGAAAAAAGCAAACAACAAATGTCGTCATTCAACTAAAGTCCTGCGTCTTCTAAGCTGTCCCATTAGCATCCGGTCCAGCTGTTAGGACACAACTGTCACCAGACTGCTCCGGCAGCCACTCCCATTGATCGTTTCCGAGACATTCAAACGCACAGTGGTTCAGGCTCACGCATATGTCATGTTTCGGGAAAACATTGCTCATGTCATCGTAATAGCACCCAAGCACACCTTTCTCATTCAGGTAGTCGTTGTGGCCGTGACAATTGTCCGGATCAGTGGGCAAAGTGGTCGTGGTCGTGGTCACGCACTCCGATGGTGACCACTCCACCACCAACGACCACTGATTTGGACCTGGAATGGAAGTTTTCTTGGTAATTATGTAACTCTGGCTGTTTCGCAAAACATCGTCAAAATCACTCTTTATTTTGTATATGATCTGAATCCACGCATACCCGTGCACTCATATTCGCAGTCTCCGTCGGTGATGCAGACGTATTCGTGCACGTTGTCCGGCACGCAGTAGATCACATTGCGACCTTGGACGACGCCGGGATTGCGATCACACAGAAATGAGTCAGTGCTGGTGCTGGTGGTGGTGCCGGTGGTGGTGGTGGGAGTGATCGGGATGGGAGTGGTTGTGGGAGTGGTGGTTTCGGTTGTGGAACCGTGAATGCACATGTCATCGGGTATCAACACCCAATCACCAGTGTCCGAGCATGCATACCAACACACCCCGGCTGTTAGGCATCTTCGGCCAGAATCGAAGTCTCTGCATTCGTACACCAGACGACCGTTGATTTCGGACGGATTCTGTGGACAGGTCGGCGGGGGACTGCGATATGACAAAGAAAGATGGTTAGACGTCGCACAAGACTTTTGGCTCTGTCGACTACTTCATGGCCGGCATAAAGCAGCGCTGGGCAGTATCAACTGATGAATCCTGTAGGTTCTATGACCAGCGTAAAACTAATGTTCTCTGCACCAGCCTAGACAAAGGCAGTTATCAAAATCAATGCGCAGACTTCATCTTTAATAAAAATTCACAGCTGCGCGCAGCGAACAGTTCATAATGGTGGGCCAAAGTGAATTCCCCCACCTAATTGGGCACTCTGGCTGTGGAATGTCGAGTGCTAGTTCGGTTTGATTGTTTGGTCCACATCGATAGATGCACATATTCGCGGTCACACACAACGGGTGATCAGGCACACACACCAAGACCGTGCTGTTGTTGATCTGCTGACCAACTTGCAGCGCCGTGCATGACTCGGCGTTGATTCGTGCTGAATGAAACATTAAGATAACTAAAATGCGCAAAAGCAGAAAATCAGATAAATCTTGCTTACAGACGGCAACGCTGACAAGCGCGACCAATAGATGGAATCGGAGAGCCATCGAGTTGATTTACTCAAAGATTCCTTATTGAACAGGTGGGTGCCAGATGGGCAGTAAGAAGAAAGCGGACTTGGAACTCGACGCGAATACCAGAAATTTATACCATTTTCAAAGTCTGTTAAAGCTATTGATCGAAATGTCAAAGGATTGTTGTTCATTGCTATTCAATCGGCTAGACAACCCGCTAACGTGATTAATTCGCAGAATCATGATATTGTCATGGCCATTGAATAGCATTTTGTAAATGTAGCTCAGACAAAGCCGGCTCTTGTTGTTCATTTTAGCAAAGTTCTTGGTATTTCGCTGACGTAGATAAACTGCAACAACATCAAGACATTTGAATCTTATACCAAATGTACCATAGCATAGTCAGAATATGACTTTTTTGATATTTTCTCACCAAAAGTTCAGTCCCTTCGCGTGCTATTTGTTTCGTTTTTCACTCACACCCATGTAACGCAGCCAGAATGTATACAATAACGCATCGTCTTCAATTGCTGTTCGCGATTATCTGTGGTTGTATAGGTGAGAACTGAGTTGAAATCATGATCATGAACATTAAGTCATCGACGGGGGGCTTCACAATGCATGCGCGTTTGCGCGTCATCACGTACATGTGTAGTGCTGAAGTCAGCCAGGTTGAAGCGCAAACGCGCAAATGCACAGACGTGAATGCATTGTGAATTCGGCCTTAGGGCGAACGTAGGTTAAATCCGGAATCCGGAACCCGGAAATAATGTGCATGCAAAAATACAAAACATTTCTCTTCTCCGGAATTATTTCCGGAAAAAGCAAGAATTTGCATGTAAAGATTATGCGTTTTCCGGAAATATTTCCGGATTCCGATTTCCGGATTCAACCTAAGCCCGCCCTTAGTTGTTGGAATGCACGTGCGTTCATTTCTTCAGCAAAGCGTTTCAGACAAACCTGATCGATTTCCAGCATTCTCCCGGGCCGAATCGTGTGACAGACTGCAACAAGGCAAGCAGCTGTTCGAAGACACAGTCGCAATGTGCGTAAACCACAATGTATACGGAAAATTGTGCGTGTTGTCCAATCACCTTTGTACATACCGCTGCAACAGCGAGAACAGAGTAGAATTCGTCAAAGAGTATTCCAACGATGATTGTCCCATTGGCAAACCACCTTGTCTTGAGGAAGACCCATTGGAAGTAGATGGTCGCAAAGTCTACGGATGCAAGTCTGACCCAGAAGTTGGCCAAATTTGTACGACGGAAGGTCTTTGCGAGTTTCACTGTGATGCAAACGACGAATGGACGAAAAAGCTAGGCAGTTGCCAGGATGAAGCCAAATCGCAATGCGAACCAGTGACCAACATCAAAGGTCTCAATGTCCTACGGTGCATTACCACCTCGGAGAGTCATTTGTGCTACACCACCTCCAACTGTATCTTCAATTGTACGGGCGTGAATGAATGGTCCAAAATAGGCGAATGTCCCACGTTTGCTTGTGAAGAGGAACCCAAATCGATCGATAATCGTCGTGTGAGATTTTGCGTGACCGACAAGATGCGTGGCTACGTATGTCAGACCGAAGATGGCTGCGAATTTGCGTGCATCGGCGGTGCAAATGAGTGGTTGGCTGTCGAGCCGATTTTATATCCACCAAAGGACACAAGGATATGCTTCAAACATAAAATCGCGTGCGAAGCGTTCAGCGACAAAATGAACAGCGGAAAGGGCGTGGCGGTTTGTGATGACTACATCGATAAATCGAAGCAAATATCTGCCGTGGGTACCGAATGCATCAACTGGAATTGGTGCATGTTCAAATGCAACGCAACCGGTCAGTGGAACTTGATCAAGGCCAAGTCAGCTCCCGGTTGTGAATAGTCTCCAGCTAGGGTTAAGGTGTACCCGAAAAGTGTTTCGTTGAACTACATACATGGAATGATGTGTTGTGCTAACTAAGATGTCCATAATAGCCCTGTAAGCTGTTGCGACCGATGTTTGTATCGCTGCATTTACATGCCAACACGATTTACCTTTAATGCTACGTATACTTTGTTCTCTTTGTGCTTCAGCTTGGTTACATCTTTTGATGTCAGTCCCTTGTTGTGTATTTTGTTAATGGTTTCTTATTTCGCGGATTATAGTTCGCTTATTTGGATCTTCTGCTTCTTTCTTGACATTGATTGCAAATAAAAGGATGCTTTGACCATTTCATAGTCGGTCGGAGCCGATATTGATTAATGTGACAATCGATTAAAATTGACTGATAGGTTTATGCAATTCAAATACAATCGATGCGGCTTGGCGACCTTGAGATGCGCATGGAAAGCTACATTGGTGTTTCCACATACAACTTGCGGTCCCAGTAGGCTTGAGCCACAGGCCTGAGTCTGAGAATGAGCCACACGGAACGCGCGGATCCACGCCTGACGCGCGTCAATGGCGCGAAACTGATCTGATGCAGTAACAAACGGAATGCGTCTGGGTGTTCGTCGGTTCTGGCGGTTTCAGTTGGATCAGGCGAACAAACAACCGGCAAACAATACATACACACAACATAGTTCAGGTTAAACATTTGCAAACCGGTAGGCTTTATTGGCCCGGTCTGTTTTGAGCGTTTGGTTGGTGACTGACAAGAGTACTTTGCTTGGTGCTTGACGTGAAAGACCTTTGCCTTTTGATGTGAATTATGCACAGGTGCATGTATAAACAGTTGCAAGTCTTGTAATACCTTCGAAACGAAGCTAATATTTCAATAACCTTGTTTTTATCCTGGTTCTTGTTTTTTGTCCGAATGGTTTAGAAATGTATCTGCGTCACCGTAATATTATTTTGCCTCAACGCTGGTTGACCGGCTAGACACCCGATAAAGTGACTAATGCTGCTGTGATCTCTAGTGTACCTTTATTGAGTGGGTCATGCAGTATCACATTTTTTCGATTTACCCGTGAGAAATGCATATGGACTGGTCGATCAAGTTGGGCACCTCTGACTGTGGAACCTAGTGCTTGTTCGGTTTGGTTGTTAGAACCGCCAGAACTTTACATCATTCTCAAAGTCTGCTAATGTCTTCAATCGAAATGTCAATAGATTGTTCCTGATTGCTAATCGACTACTTACACATTGCTGTTCATTTGTAAACATTGATCAGACAAAGCTCGCTCATGTTGCTCATTTCAACAAAGTTCTTTTTATTTCGCATAAATAAAATACAAAAGCTTGAAGGCACCAGAACAATGCAGTGAAACAGTCAATATGATTCAAATTTTGTTCATTTTGTAAAAAGCTGAGGCAGACAGAGCATGTCTAGCCGGATATTCTAGTCACTGATGTTTTGATCGACTAACTCCGTCATTCATTCCTTTACTGCTGGAATAAAAATTGATTTATGATTCTGACTCCGTGACAGTTTTACGACCAGTTTTATTGCGGTTAGAAAATTGTAACTTGGCCTATCCGATCAACATTCAAACTTTTCCATTCGTTTCCTTTGTTTGATTCTCGCCCAATACCGATCCAACTGCAAGAATGCACGTCAATTGTCTTCTATTGCTCTTCGCGATCAACTTTGTCAACATCGGTAAGTTCTGAGTAGTTGGAACTTCGAATCATGAACTGTTGACGCAGAAGTTAGAATATTTTTCATTTTTACAAAAAAAGTGATTTTAAAAGATTATTTCAGCACGGACCCAGGCCGAATCGTGCGACAAATTGCAGCAAGGCAAGCAGTTGTTCGGAGACACAGTCCTAACTTGCGTCAGCAACAACAAATACGGAAAATTGTGCGTGTTGTCCAATCACCTTTGTACATACCGCTGCAACAACGAGAACAGAGTTGAATTGGTCAAAGAGTATTCCAACGATGATTGTCCCATTGGCAAACCACCTTGTCTTGAGGAAGACCCATCGGAAATAGAAGGTCGCAAAGTCTACGGATGCAAGTCTGACCCAGAAGTTGGCCAAATTTGTACGACGGAGGGTCTTTGCGAGTTTCACTGCGATGCAAGTGGTGAATGGACGAAAAAGCTGGGCAGTTGCCAGGATGAAGCCCAATCGCAATGCGAACCAGTGACCAACATCAAAGGTCTCAATGTCCTACGGTGCATTACCACCTCAGACAGTCATTTGTGCTACACCAAATCCAACTGTATCTTCAATTGTACGGGCGTGAATGAATGGTCCAAAATAGGCGACTGTCCCACGTTTGCTTGTGAAGAGGAACCCAAATCGATCAATGATCGTCGCGTGAGATTTTGCCTGACCGACAAGGTGCGTGGCTACGTATGTCAGACCGAAGATGGCTGCGAATTTGCGTGCATCGGCGGTGCAAATGAGTGGTTGGCTGTCGCGCCGATTTTATATCCACCAAAGGACACAAGCATATGCTTCAGAGATAATGCCGTGTGCGAAGGCTTCAGCGACAAAATGAACTGCGGAAAAGGCGTGGTCGAGTGTGATCACTACATGGATGAAGCAATGAAAATATTCAAAGAAGGTACCAAGTGCGTCACACATAATGGTTGCGTATTCGAATGCAAGTCGACTGGTTTGTGGGAGTTGGTTAAGAATGCGTCAGGTACCCGTTGCGAATGGAGCCATTTGTGAAGCAAACAAAGTATTCGATAATGTCGCACGCATGACCTTAGAATTAATTTTTTTTAAATTTCAGGCTAATTCTGCTAATCATGATATGCATACATGAGTATTAGCTCTGCGACGTTTTTATTTGCTCGTTTGATCGTGTATGTCAGGTTATTGTTGTTTGGTGTCGTACAAGTCTGATGTCAAATCATGTTCGTCAACTTCATTCACGGTTTTTTGTCCAATTTATCTTTTGCTTGTTTCTGGGGTTTCTGTTTCTTTATTGATATTGATTGTGAGTCAAAGGATGCTTCGACGGCTTCGTAGTCGGGTAGAGCTGATACTAAAACAATTTCTAATCGATTGATTGATTTTGTAAAACTTTCAAAAATAACCTTTTTTAAATCGAAATGCACTAACTGGCTGATGTGGATTGCGTCTGCGTCTGGGTCATGGTGGTTTGAGTTGGATCGTATGATACGAATTCATAGGAATCGTCTGAAATATAAACTGATCGGTTCGAAAACAGTTTCAAACATTTTACAAATCTTGCAAGCACACAAGCAAACAATATAACAAACCTGCTGATTTCGTCAGGCCGGTTTGTTTTGAGCGTTTGGTTGGTGAGAGGAGCGCTTTGAGTGGGGCTTGACGTGAAGGAGCTTTGCCCTTTGATCTGAAATGTGCACCAACTGCACCGTATGTGTGAAATCCAGCTAAACGAACAAATATAATTGCCAAAACCCACAGTTTCTTCGAATTCGGAACAGGTGCTTCAACGACCTTGTTGTTGCCCAGGTTCTTACGGTCCGTCGGAGTCGGTGGTTTCTGTTTTTCGGTATCTGCGTCACAGGTTTTGTTTGCGAATTGTTCAGGTAATTCTTTGAACAAAGCATGCTGCTTTGGGGCTTTATGCGGATCACCACAAATCAATTAAGTCAAAAATTTTGACCAACCTTGTCGTTTTATCAGCGCACCTTGAGTACGATGTTCGAAAGCGTAATATCCGACTGCAGCCAACGCCATCAAACACACAACCAGCAGCACACACGCCACAATCACCCAAGCCATCGTTCCGTCTTTGTTGTTCTCATCTGTAACTTTTCCTTTTTCTATGTACTTCACTTTTTATTATTTTTTTACTGCATATCACGAACTGGCTTGTTCCATCGGAAAAGTAGTCGTACTTGTTGAACTTGCACTGTCGTTCCGCCGTTGGTCTGTTGACTTCCTCTCAGTTTGCTGTTGAAGTTGTTCGTCGCTTGTGTCGGTGCTTGTCTCCTCGATTGGGGGGTTGGTTTGGTTTAAATTGAAGGCCACAAACGTATCGGGGTTCAGGGCATCTGATCGTTTTGAATCTTGCAACTGATTTTGATCGAATTTCAATGTGATTTCTTCGTTCGCTAATTGTGTAGGTGGTCGGTCAGGTGATGTTTCATTACGATGTTGTGATACTACTCGTCGGATGACGTCCCCCCAGTGAGGCCAATTTTTGAATGCGTCTGTTGACTGTTGGGCGGGGGTTGTATCTGCAACTTGTTCTTTGTCAAAATTAATTATTTAAAAATTCATTTATAAAAAAATCGCGCGTTTTTTCAAAGAAATACACCTTGATCAATTTGTGCAATAATTGGTAGCCGAGTTGTGAAAGTCAAAATCAGTAAAACGGTTGCGCCGAGATTACGATGAGGGATGGTGAAAATTGTAGTCATGTTTATCTGCTAGAGATCAGGAATTAGAAAAAACTAAAATTCAATGGTAAGTCTTGATTGCCGTGCCATTTTTTTAGAAGCGAGGCAAGTCCCACTCGCAGTGTTCCACACAGTTTTTTATTCCACGCGCAGGCTGAACTCGCAAAGTGACAGACGCAATATTTAAAGGGCTCGGGACATAACCGAAGGAAGGGTAGCAGGACGTATTGTTACATACCGTTGGAAAGCATTCCGACAGCCTATGTCACGCACAAATTTTAAGCCCCTTGGAGATTCGCTATATCTTGGTAGAGGGACTTTTCGTTCCAGCAAAAACTGAATTTTTGCACAAATTGGAACGACCGGTGCAGAAACCCCAAACGAGTTGAAGGTCAAGTAACACGTGGATAGGATTACAACAGCTTCGGAATAACTTACCATCACAACTTCAGTCGCTCAAACCATTGCTTCACACGATGAGGGTGCGAAACGTTCCGAAAATCGGCCTTATTTTTCGAGAACACAAGTTTGTCCCTAAATTTTGAGGTCACGCATAGCGCTGTGGAAATACGAATGCAATGGGGAAATAGAGCATCGTCGAAAGTACCAGAAAAAAAGGTTTTTAATTTTTTTAACTCATGCCTAGCTCCGTGACAGGCCTAAACATCCATTAAATTGCCGCTAAATTAGGTGGTTACATTCATCGTCAGAATTGTGACACATAAAGGCCACAATTGTATCGGATGCGAAACAAAAAATTGAGAGAAACGTCTGGTTTAACAACCTACCACGGTCCGAAGACCTCAAAGTCTACAGATCTCTCGGAGCAGCCATACTAACCTGAATATGATATTCAGCTATAAATGCTTACTGTTAACAGCAATTGTAAATGTGACAGCACTAAACAATGTGTCTCGGGAGTAGCTTTCCAACGATGTATAACACTGCGCACTGCTGCCCTTCCTTCGGTTGTGTCCCGCCCGAGCCCTTTAAACCTGGCCCGCCACTATTGATATTTGAAAATTTTGGTCTGTTTTTATGATCTATTACTGTTGCCGACATCGAGACGAACGAGGTTTATATTCGTGACTTTTCCATTAAGTTCCGATTTAATACCGAAATTAATCCATAAACACCGGTTCTCGGGAACAAAATTCCAAAAAATAGATAGACCCCCATTTAGTGTATTTCAGGAAGACAAGAACAAATATTCAAGATGGCCGACTGATTCTTATCACAAGCATACGGTAGTCACGTGATCTTCCCATGCGTTTTGTACAGTGCCGCTCTGTTTGTTAGTGCATAACACACGTGTTGCAAGCGCGCGCACTGGCAGCACTGTGTAGTGGGAGCGTAAAGTCGGGAGCGTAAAGTCCGTAATAGCATACTGTAAGCCTATGACAATTTTGCGGCAATTCAAAATTTTATTCCTGGCTCACGTGATTGCCAAGAAGTAGGGGTCTATCTATTTTTTTTAATTTTGTTCCCGAGAATCGGTGTTTATCGATTGATTTCGATATAAAATCTGCACTAAATCAAAAAGTCATGAATGTAAACCTTATTCGTCTCGATGTCGGCAACTAAATTACAGCAAAAAAACAAACCAAAAATTTCAAATATCAATAGTGGCGGGCCAGGTTTAACCACGCAACGAAACAACTGACCCAGAATAGCGCAAGAAACGACTGACAAACCTGGACGACCAGGTTGTAACGGAAAAGTTTTTTTGCAAGTGCGCATGAGCAACTGCGGAAACGCTACTTTGCGCAATTGAAACAACCAAGAAATTATTCAAAATAGCCAAATTTAGGTTCGACATTAGAAATAGACCTGCACTTTGAGCTCATCGTGTCGTTTCGAAACCTCCATCGCTTCGAGCACATTATCAAAATGAAATTCATGTGTGATCATTGACAACAGATTCAAATGTTTCGAGTGTTCCTGTTGCATCAAGGCGAGTGCCTTGTCGATCGGGCCGCATCGCGATCCGATCAGAGTCAACTCCTTGACCACCACCTGGTGAATGGGGCAATCGAGTGCCTGCGCATAGGTGCTCTTCAGCACGACCTTGCCGCGGGCTTTGACAAATGTGATCGCGTCGTTGAACGCTGATGGGGAACCTGGAACTGATGGGCACCTGATTAGTTTTTTTGAGGACTCTCCTGTCTGTACTATCATACGTGATATGTGTATACCAAAGGTTGATGAACAGTTCCATATGTGAATTGTACAGCAACGAGTTTTATATACCGCCATTGTGGTCTTGTTTTCACAGACGGTGAAGGTGGCCGGTGCAGCACACGACATCCTCAGTGTGAATGCACCACAAGCAACCCGTTTACCTACCATTCGTTCCGATTTGTACAAAATTGTCATCGTGTGTGAGTAGAGATCACCAGTTATACTAGTAACTCACCAGTGCACTCGACCACCGCATCATATCGATTGACATGTTCCTCGTTCCGTCTCTCCATTGTCACCCGAATGCCCATTTGTGCCAAAATGTCCAATTTCTTCTGATGATGTCCCATCACCAACAGATCACAGTTTGTCATCGCCAGAGTTTGAGCGATCAACAGACCCAATTTACCGTCGCCAATCACCAGAACGCGATGGGTTGGTTCGAAGTTGACTTGCTCTTGGATCTCGAGCGCCGCTGTGCCGTTATAGGTATACAATGTTGGATCACGTGACCAACTAGTGTGTTCATACTGACGATGACCTGGTGCATAGCCACCGTCTGTGAAAACAAATCGAAACGGGACATCAGACATCACAAGCTGAACGATATATGTCATCACGACATCACATTGTATGTCTGTATTTTCGGGCCAGACTTGTGGTACCCACACTTGTGCACCAAAGCATGTCACTAATGTAATGGGCATTATAACAAAGACAACAATACCATTACTCGGTCTCCAATAATACCTCACAGAGCAAATCTAAGACACTATACATCCACATCTAAGCAGGATTACAGTTTTGTGAAACATCATATTCCGCTGGGTGTACTAACCAGCGAGTGGCTCAGACAAGCAAGCAATTTGATCACTGATGGCATCAGGCACAACGAACAGGTTCTCGGCCGGGAGCACAATAAATTGTGCGAACGCGCCTTGATGATTCAGGATACCGACCACCGTACGATTCGAACAATGATGTGCCAGATTGGATAGACAGAATGAACACGAATGACAGACCTGCTTGATGGATCATGTTTGTGTTGATCACTCATTATAACCAAAGTCAAATCCCATGATTTTTTTACCAGTGTGAAATTAGGATTTCTTGAATGCCAGTGTCGCGCTCTTGAGCACATGAAATATGCAACACACAGTGGTGCTGAGCTGAATGCTGTTTGCAGAAAACTAAGCCAAGACTGCGTGCGCGCGTGATCGAAACCAAAATCCCAAACTAATTTTGTCAAACCAGATAAATCAATAAATAAGTCAACCCACAACATTAATGTCGGCAACCACACGTTTTCCGACCAACTCCGGTTTCGAACAACATTTTTCAACGACACCCACAAATTCGTGTCCAGGCACACCAGCAAATGCGTAGTAGCCCTTCTGCAATTGATGGTCGGTGCTGCAGATCTCGGCCCGGATCACCCTGATCAGGGCGTCGTTTGGCCTTGATGGTTCAGGGTTGGGCAGCTCACGCACGCTGAATTCACTGTTTTCGAGCCACAACACCCTCATGATCCGATGAAAACTTTTCTGAATCTTGGTAATCTGAGCATTATTACGTGCAATTATAACCCAGGTTAAATTGACAAAAACGTTGAATTACAATGAAGAAAGGTATTTATGCAGTGTGGAAAGAACCATTGCAAATACCAGCAGTGTTGGACAGGCACAATTTTTATAAATTTATTACAATTCGTCATGATGTGCGGGAAATGGGAAGAGAAAACACAAAAGCAAGATAGGGTTCCAAAGCATTTTGACCAAATATGTATCTTATCAGTCACCATTATGCAATAAGTCGCAACATTCCCGATAATGTTTCAATTCACACTCCCATTTCTCAAGGCAGCACGTCACCGCGTCTCACAGCATCGGCCACCAGCGACTTCGCCGTGTTATCAGCGTATCGTTGATAGATGCCGATCATTTTATCTCGATCAGCCACCGTGGGCCTGACACTTGGATGCGACTCAACACGGTGCAGCCAAGCGTGGAAGTTGGGGATGTCGGATGGGATCTGAAGTTGACGTTATTAAAATTAAAAAACCATAGGAATAATCGAAGAAGTTTTGCTCATATACATACCTCGAAACGTCGATAATGTTTCAAAATGTCGAAACGCAGTGCGAACGGTATGAGCATGATGTCAGCGTACATGATGTCAGCACCACCGAAATACTCACCGGACATTTCGTTGAAAAGTTCGCTGCAACAAAAACTTCGGATGCGCATAAAGCTTGAGACACAAACTTTGCTGCACCGCCTCAAAAACAAATTTTCCAGTCAGCAAATTTTCTCTCACCGAATGATATTGACCAGTTTCACTCGATGCTCTTCCCGTTCAGCAGGGTCCTCTTTCAACAAATAAGCGTAGAAGGATGGTGTGAACTTCTTGGTGATCGTATCGGCCCACAGACGGTGTTGGAACCGAACGAAGGGATCTGTAGTTCTTTTGGAAGTTTTGCTGTGAATTTGGAGATCCACAGGTAAGGCCACTGCTCCCATGTTGTGTAGCAGAACTTCTCGACCCTGCAAAGGAGCTGGAGACAAATTGTACAAAAGGTTTCAGAGGGTTCGGGTCCAATATTTAGCTTTGTTGAAACATGAACAGTGGTCACCTTTGGGCATCAACATTGCCGTTCCTTTCGATCCAAATGTTTCATCAATATATTCGATCACCAAGGGAGATTCAAACACCGACCGATTGTTGTGCACCAATGTGGGCACCAGACCACGAGGGTTGACTTTGAGCCATTCCGGTGATTTGTTGTATGGATCGACCTGTGAGAGTGCTCAGAATTGTGGTTGTACACATTATGCACACTGACGAAGACCTGGTGCACCGAATGTCTGTCTGTCATCGCTAAAACGATGGACATATCGGAAACAAAGGTTGATCCCATTATAAAAACAGCAACAATGGACAGACGCACCTCAATATGCTCAAACGGGACCTTTTGCTGCAACAACGCGATCCAAACTCGTTGCGCAAACGGACAAAACCAGGAAGTGTACAGTTTGATGTTATCGCTCATCGTTGATTGGGCTGTTCATGCGAACCAAGACTGATAGGAGAAACTTTACAAAATATTCGAAGTTGATGTTTTAATTACCAATGTAACACCACTCTTTTGGAAGCAAAGCGGCGCGAGATGAAACTGATTTCGGCAAACATCGCAGATTCCAGGAAGTTTCCGATAATTTTTATCGACTAGCTGCACAATTATCAATCAATTTGAAAAATAAAATAAAATTAGAGAGTACCCTGTGTAACAGTTGTTATCCGAACGGTCATTATCAATGAAAGAATTGGAAACCATGACTGTACAACTATGATTGGAACCTAATCTACGTCCTCAAATGAGTATTGTACGATCACATTATTCGATGCTGACATTAATCAGGGTCCATTTTTGCGCACTGCATCAGCCACCTGCGATTGCGCCGAGCCATCCGCGTACTTGGCGTACTTCTCAATGAACTTGTCTTTGTTCGCTTGAATCGGTTGCGTAGCTGGGTGCTTCGACACACGCTCCACCCAAGCGCGAAACTTGGGGATATCGGACGGGATCTGGATTGTTTCTTGTGACGAGTCATGGAAAGTCAAAATAGGAATTGACCATATAGAAATTGTCAGAACCTCAAAACTCCGATAATGTTTCAAGAGATCCAGGCGCAACGCAAACGGTATGAGCATGATATCAGCGTACATGATGTCATCACCGCCAAAGTAGTCACCCGGCATTTGGATGAACAGTTCGCTAAAATGATCATGCACAATAATTTCTTTTTGAAAAAAAACACATTTCCGAACCAAATAAAGCGAAAGTCGACACCAACCGAATCCCTTGGATCAACTTTTCTCCAAGTTCTTTCCGTTCAGCTGGATCCTGTTTGAGCAAATAGCCGAAAAAGGCCGGCTGAAGTTTCTTGCTGATAATATCGCCCCACAAACGCTGCTGCCAACGACCGAACGGGTCTGTGGAATTTTACAGTGCCTGAATAATCAAGGCGAAAATTCACAAATAAACCTCCAACCTTTCGGAAACAGTGGTTTCCCGGTGCCGGCCAGTGCATCCTCAATGTATTCGACGACCAACGCAGATTCATAGATGGACCGACCCTGATGCACCAAGGCAGGCACTAGACCGCGCGGGTTGATTGCGAGCCAATCGGGCGATTTGTCGTACGGATCGACCTGGTAAAAGAGAAAATATTGACATGCAAAAATTCTGTTTTGTGATGGTCCTGATGTTTCAGCAGTTTTCAACTTGTTGACTTTCGGCTATTGTTTTTCAATTGATGCTAATATTTGTGCTGACGCTTAATGACTTTTCAATTTTTGTTGACTTTCGGAAGGGTTATAGACTGGTCATGCTACCAAATGGCCAAGCCAAGTTTTGTTCTTGTTATTTATATCATCGCCGTTGGAGTCGTGCTACACACAATTATGATGTGACCCATTCTCTAAGTTTCTAAAACAAAGGCATGTTCAGCTTCACAACATCAGGGAATTCGGTTGGATCTGTGAAACATTAACAATCAACCAAAAGCGACCTCACATTGCTCCAAACATTAACGTTCCCTATCTTTTAACCAATCAATAATTCTCAATTGACCTCAATCAATTCGTACTTGACGCCTTTTTGTTCCAACGCCACCCAGGCGCGATTCGCAAACGGACAGAACCAGCCACTGTAGAACTTGACTGTTTCCTTGTCGCCCATTTTTTATAATTTTATCGTATTGAATTGTCTCAAATTAAAATTTGATTGATGATAAACTAAATATATGTAAACTACGGGTGCGTATATTGTGGGATGTTTTTCAAAATAACAAGAATGTACCAACATACCTACATTTGACAACTTGAACGCATGTTGGTGCCTGACAATGCACAATTTGCCTGTCAACGTCAATAACGTTTTTGCGATAATAACATCAATTGTTATCAGCCAGTTGTGACTGCGTCGGATAAGATGGTACGTTGTACACCTACATATTACTTCAAAATTTTGTAACTTTGCCGGTCTCAATACCGGACGTCATGCAAGATGCAACTAGGTATGTACCGCGGTGCAGAAAATCGAGTGTTTGGGGGAGACGGTGAAAAATCGGCATAAAAATAGGTCCTGTCGGTGTGCGTACATATGTCATTGTTTTCATTTCGGAAATAATCAAGGAACACGAAAAGTAAATACATAGCACCCCACAATGCACAAGACGGTGTACGAGGGATAAAACAGCGCCTGCGCGCTGCGCATGTGTACAATCCCGAAAATAACACCAACCACACGACAGATAACAGGGATGGGACAAATTAGGTCACTTTAACGCACAGCCCAATAGCGCACACCCAAGACAACACAGCCAAATACATATCTAATCACTGTTTCATCCCAACATAAAGTCAAATGAACACGATAACACCTTCGCCTGAGTCAGTTTGATTAGTATTACGGCCTTCGTGCCCATTCGGGCTTTGAAGGTGAACACCACGGGTTAAACATTCAGTCTGGATTATGTCTACAGGGTCATCCATCTTTGCTCTTTCATATTCACCACTATATTTGACTATTTGTGACTAGATACGAACAGGCGGAACGAACTTTGTTAAATTTACGATTGGATCGAAAAGATTTTCTTTTATTTTCAGGCGCACGCACCATAGGAGGAACGTGGAATTGAGAATGAATCCCGTTCCGAACCTGGTGTTGTGCCTGGCCGCACTCAGTTGGGTGGTTAGGAGCAATGGTTAGCCATAAAGAATAGTTGTTGGACGATAAAATGTTCTTTAACGCGAAATTCTTTAACATTTTTTGAATGACCTTCACAATCCACAGGACAGCAACAGTCAGCAGCGGTCAGCCAAAAGGACACAGTGCGCTACATGGGCCAACAATGTGTGAAAAACTGTTTTGCTCAACTCTACGCAAGCTTTAGCGATCTCAAAGTCAGAGGTATCGGATGGCTTGAAATTGGTGCTATCGAGACCATTTTCAAGGTTAAGACAGCCTCAGTTAAGATCAAGGCGGAAAAACAATCCTTCAGGTTCGTTCGATTTCCTACAACACGCCACGGCAATATGCGCATCACGGAGTAACGTGTTGCACTGCGTTGACACTGTATGTCCCTTATTCGATGGCAATAATGGAAAACGGGCGTACTTCGACAAACATGATATGGCAGCGACTATTTGTAACCACAAGTGAGGATAATAATTCTGGCTCTCATATTCACTGCTTGGCTGAACAGACACATTTTTCGATGAGCTGTTATGAAGGCTTCTATGGATTCCTTTATGGTAACCCTGACAACAAGTTTTAGGTACAGTATTGTATATTTGGAGAACTCTCACCTTCTGAGGCACTTACAGGCAAGCCACAGTCGAGGCCTCCTACGAATGCTGGAAAGAGGCTGCGAATTACACAGACGACAACAATTTGGACGTTCTAGGTGCCTGTCGACTGGAATGTCTGTCTGCGCACAACAAGTTTGTTGCTGAAAAATACTTTTAATGCTTTATTCCGCACAACACCTGTTGGTTATTTGTTCATCGCTTGAACCATAGAACTTTAGGGTTAATCTAAAATGCAAACACGGATAATGCCAAATCAGGTTCAGAATAGTCTACACGGGCCCAGCCGTGCACAGGAACGTGATGGTTTCTGATATAACAACAATAATGTACATACATAGCGCAGTATATCGCGCTTTTCGCAATAATCTTTTACATATACATCTTTTACATATATATGTACATACATTTATATATATTTTTTAGTACATTTGTATATACTTTTACATACATATATATGTATATCTTTTACATATATACTCTTCACATATCGCACATGGGGTAATTCTTTTCATCCAAATGCCTGTCACAGGTCAATGGTGGAATGGTCAGCATCGGGTTTGGGCGAACGTTGCCAAGCTGAACGATGCATCAAAGATTGCGCTGTGGCAAAGATCAAGATGTTGTGCGAACCTGGCACCAACAAAAGGTGCGTATATACAACTGTGGCGGACTCTTGGAGCTGTGTGTCGTATTTTGAGCGAAACACGTTCTATGAGCCATACACAAGCGTCTCCCAAAATTAAGGCCTATCCAAACGTCGTTGACGCAAGTCATCACATATGGTAGAAAAACAGGTGATACTGAACCTGAGTGTTGGCGACCTCTGCGCGTGTTGCCTTTTCGCGGTCATTTGGGGCTGCCGTTTGATTCTGAATAAATCGACTGGGCGCAAGTCGTCGAACAAGCAATAATACATGAGCCCCAAATGAGCGCGAAAATATGGTAATGCATGTGATTTGACGACAAAATGTGACGACATGACTTGACGACATTACTATGAGCGCACATTTGGCGCGATGGGACGTGGGACGGACAGGACACGGGGCCAATTTGCGTTTGGGCCATATGCGACGACATGCGACGACGACAATAGAATTAGCTTGAAGCTTGGCTCACCATCTCAAACACATTACGATCCCATGCCCTTTGCAGAGCGATCGAGCCGGCACATCAGTTCTTCGACGAATACTACACGACTCAAATGCGTCAACAGTTCAGTGAACAATTGGATCAACAAACAATCAAATTGCCCGAATGCGAATGGATGATGCGCGTGTTTAGATCGCACGATGAAACATCAGCAGCAGTCACACGCAAGCCGACACTCGTCGGTGACACGCCAAAGTTGACCACGGCGGAGGACAGACCAAACGCAACAACGGTGAAAACAGCGACTACACTTGGCTGCTCGCCATTATGCGTGCTAGTGCCGGCAATTCTAATTCGATTACTTGTGTAGCATGTGATATACCGTATATCTGGCTTAATTTTCCATTGCCACTGCCATGAAGACAAGAAGGAATGGATGAAATCAACAGGCCTCTGATAAAATGTACCGGGAATTCAAAATCTCGGTGTCGCACGCACACCAGACCTGCTCACGTGCGTTTGTGCGTGGACCACTTCCGAATGTTTGACGTGTGGAAAACAGCATTTATGTTTTCTCTCGTGCCAGTGCTGTGTCACAAAGCAGAGTTGTGTCTTGTCTTGATTACAGCGACTGTTGCAGCACCCAGAAGTGCACATGTTGTTTCGGTGTTTGCTCTATTACAATTTTGGTGATTCCGCGTTTGCATTTGTTGCACGCACGTAAACATGTAAACGTCCGCCCGCACCAAAAAAACCTGACTTACCATGGCCGGACGGAAACATTACGTTGTTTTTTGGTCTTGTCTTGACATATAAAACATAAACCGCCGTGTGTGGCATGCTTCTGAGGTTTGCTGTTTGTTTGGAAGCAATACAGCAACGCGTTCGATATGCTGAATAACGCCGGCCTCCAAGAAGTTTCATTCTGAACTTTGCCACTGCCTGTTTTTTTTTTGAAGAAGTGTTTACATTTTGACGTTTTTTTCCCACTTGCTCGATATTCGCACAGGAAAATAACCAACTGATAAGCGTACCCAGTTGTGCCAGGCAAACAGCACAAGCACAGAAAATGCGTCGTCGAGATTACTACGTACGGTTGGACACCAACAATCACAAGATGACACTTTTGCCGAGCGAACCACCGAGTTGGCGTCTGATGTTGACGATTCTCGGCGTCTCGTTTTCGATCTCGACGCCTTTCGGCTTCTATCTGACCGTCATCAATGTGCCGCAGTCAATATTCGAACAATTTGTCAACGCTTCATTCAAACATGAACATTCCACATTTATGGAACACACCCAGTTGCAAGCATTGTGGTCATTTATTGTCAGTGCGTTTACGCTTGGCGGTGCTGTCGGCGCTGTGGGTGCACTGCCCGCTGCGGAGACCATTGGCAGAAAGTACTCATTGTTCATCGTCTCTGGTGCGTTGCGTGATGTTTCATTGACTCTCGCGCGTTAATTGTGCATCGTGTTTTTGGTTGCTCGGTTCCATTTGTTTTCACATAGGCAGTGCACACCAGGCAGGTCACCGTAAGGAATGCAACCGAGCCAGACGAAACCCACGACTGGATTGTTCCTGATTTTTCAGGCACGATCGTGTTGAGTTCGATTGCGTCTAGCGTTTCGAGTCCGACTCAATGTTTCGAGCTATTCACCGTCGGCCGTTTTCTGGCCGGGATCGCATGCGGGTTCGGCTCCAGTCTTCTGTCCATATATTTGTCCGAAATATCGCCGGTCGCGCTTCGCGGCTTCGCCGGCGGATTTCAGGTTCAATTTATTGTTTTTCAGTTTTTCTTCAAGTTTCCGGCTTCAACTTTTTTTCTGAAACATCAGTCTGTGTTGACAGGAAGTGTTCCTGGTGCTCGGCAAGCTGCTTGGTGTGCTTCTGTCGCTGCCAGGTGCACTCGGCACCATCCATCTCTGGCCAATTCTGGTGTCCCTGCCTTGTGTGTGCGCATGTCTGCTCTTCATCGGCATGCCCTGGCTGCCCGAAACACCCAAATACCAGCGCGCCAAACAGCGATCACAAATGGACGTCGCGCGCGCTGTTAGATTCTATCATGGACCGGACGCCGATGTTGATCAAGTCGTCATGCACATCGATAGGGAGATTGAAATGATTCAGGTATTCAATCTGACCACAATTGTCAGATGTTTTTGAGTATGAGATTGAGCCAGGTATACCTAGCACGTTCAACATGCCGCAGATGGCCATGACAAACAGCAGTTAGCATGACGGTAGTACTTAGGGGCCCGTGGGTGCATGGAAGTGCCTTTCGGAGGCAGAGCTGGAAGTTGGTCAGGCCAAAAGTGGTTGACATAAGTGGTTGGCGCACTCGAGTGACACATCCTCAAACAGATGCATTGTGGAGTATACGCGTCAGCGGTCAGTGTCGATCACATTACGACAACGATAACCCCAAATTGTCTCGATCGACTTATCCCGATTATCCCACAGACAGTCATGGACCCAGGACAAAACCGAAAAAAACGGACTAAATCAGGTACCAAACAACATGCAGTCAGCATTTCAACTGTTCACAGGACCAAGCGGGCATCCGTTCAATCCTGCATTCACCATTATTCCGCAAGACACTGATCGTCGCGCTGGTTATTCGCATCGCACAAGAGATCACCGGCGTTACGGTAATCGCAAATTTCTCAACAACACTTTTCAATCAGCTCGGATTCGGCGACTCGTTCGCACAATGGAACACTGTCGGTCAGTTGGCGGATTATTTTGCGGCACCCTGGAAACATCAGGGAGACACACAGCATGGCCTTTTCAATTCAGGCATCACAGCGCTGTCGCTGCTCGTCACAATGATCGCCGTTTGTGTGGTCGAAGGTCTGGGTCGACGTCCGTTACTGTTGATTGGACTGACAGGTCGGTGGGAGAATTCGGGTGTCAATTCTTGCCTGATTTAGCAATGCAACACACACACACCACAGACTATCCATTTTAGGCACGACAACATGCAATCTAGTGTACATGGTGTGTGCATTGTTGACCCAGCGGTATGCCTGGCCGGGCTATCTGTGCATGACCGCTTTCTATTTGAACCAGGTCCTGTTCCTACTCGGTCCCGGCACCTTGCATTGGCTAATTGTGCCCGAATTGTGCACCCAGAACATCCGAAGTTTTGTGACCAGCACAGCCACGTTTGTGGGTCTGGTGGCCAAATTTGTCTATGGGGCGCTATTTCTGCCGATAGCCGCCTGGCTGGGCCCGACCGTGTTTCTGCTTTACATTGTGCCTTCGATATGGTGCATTTGGTATCTGTGGCGTTATCTGCCTGAAACAATGGACAGACATGTGGATGATATTGCTCAAAGCCTGCAACCGCCGTACAAACGGGTCCAGGATGTGATTACTAAAGGATCTGATGAAACATTACTCGAGGTCAACTGTAGCGCAGCTCCGTTATGTTGACGTTTCAAAGTGAAACTGTATAATACCAATTTGCAGAATGAATGAAAATCGGGTATATGTTTGGCGGATATTTGACGACCGAAAGCTTGCTCTCCCATCTCCCTGGCCAACAATGCACACCCCATGAGCACAAACAATCCTGAATGTTAGTACCGTGCGTTTTGCAACGATATGCGATTGCAGAGAGTGTGAAGCCTGCACTAAATTGTGCTCTCCAGATGATCAAACGGTGCTAACACGGCACCATTCAGTATTTGCTGCTATTCCCAGAGCTTGCCATTCGCTCAACTTCTGAACAAGTGTCCCGCAATATTGCAGGCACCCTGATCTGCCTAATCCTATTCATGGTGTTCGCTTTGATCGCCGAACGAGACAATCAACACTGGGCCGGCTACATCTGTATTGGGCTGTTCTATCTTCACATCATTCTGTTCGGCATTGGGCCAGGCCCGATCCCGTGGTTGATCGTACCCGAATTAACGCCCCACCCAGTCCGAGCCACCGCAACCAGCACGTCAACATTTATGAACTGGATCGCCAACCTGATCACCACCGCTGCATTCCTGCCCCTGACCGATCTGTGGGGTCCGTGGTCGTTCCTGATGTTTCAAGTGCCCCTCGCTGTGTGCATTGTTTACTTATGGGTGGTACTGCCTGAGACTATGGGCCGACCTGTTGAGCATATTGCGGCAGAATTGGACAATCGAGAATCACTTGCTTATATCAAGCGATCGTTCCATATAAACAGTGGTTACCAGCACGATAATCAGATCAAATGTTAAGAGAGGCTGCATTTATTTCCACTTTTTTATGGTTTGAGAATAAACGGACATGTTTCAACGACAAGAAAACTGCAACGTAACAGAACATGATAAAATAAAATCACACCCAATATGAGACTAAAATATCAAAGACGACTATAAAAGCAAAATGATCTTGCAGCTCTAGCTCAGACAATTCAATTTTGTTCCATAACCTGCTCACTGGGTTCACCTGTCTCACACTTGTCCAATTTCCTCAAAAATTTCGGCAGAAACTGTTCCAAAAAGTGCACCAAATCGCGAAATTTAATCTTATCACCGGTAACAAGCGCAAGGCTGACATCCAAATGCGCAGCGCACAACGATTCGGTGATTCTCTCCACGTCCAACGCAACTCGCATGATTTCTTGATTCGGCTGGTGTTCATCTGATAACAGAGCGCGGGTGACCGACTGTTCGATTTCCCATTCACTGCTGCCAGCGTCGCCTCCCGAATTTGGTTGTTGTGCCTTTGCACGTTCTGCAGGAAAATGCAAAAAAAATCGTAGGTTGTTGAGAATGGGTACGAGACTAGGTACTACATAGCGGTTGACAACCCGATAGTAGGGCTGATCGTATGCTTGGTCCATAGATGAAAAGTTGTGAATGTCACCAACCATGACAAAAGGCGGACCTGCACTTCTTACTCCGGCTACCGTACTATAGTAATCGGAGCATTTTCACTTCCTTTACTCAGCCAGCTCATCAAAAAAGCAAGAAGCGGCCTAAACCAAAAGCAAACAGTCAGTCTCCATCTGCTTGTCGGAGCATGGAGCTTGTAATGAAACTGCTCGGCACAGTCAGAAGACAGACATATGACCCAAGAAACGGAAAAAAACTACCCAAACCACCAACCAATTTCCCTGCGTTTCTGCCGTCGGCCCATCCAAGTGACGTGTTTGACCACATAGTGTGTGACTGTGTGCAGTGTCAATGGCATGCGACGTTTGGAAGATGGAGGACTATATTCATCATCATCGTCTTCTATGCTGCTCGCATCCATTGCGTTAGGGGACGCAGCCTGTGGTGATGAATTGGAAAACGTTAGTTTCGTGTTGGTTTTAGAAAACCTCGGACCGTCTCTGGACAAACAGTGCATCGGATTGCAGTTTATCGCCTGCCAGGTACCAGCGAAACATTTTAGCGCGCAGTAATTTGCTGGGAATTGTGCAGGCTTGGGGTTGGTCGAGCGAGGGCATCATGGGGCAGGCAGCAAAACGGGTTTTGTCAAAACCGGCGATTTTGTTGACTCTGTATTTCACCAGTGGAAAAAAACTGTTGTTCACAGTTCGCGCCACACGAAAACATTTATGCCGGTCAAACTCGAAGGAAACAACCAAACCGTAACATTTAGCGCAAACGACAACAAACGACTTTACGACAAAATTCTCGTTGGCCCAAATCAGAGACCCAACTACACAAAAACATACCTGCTGCGGTACCGACACAAACGCCATCACGTCCAAAAACAATCGTTGCAAGTGCGCATTGGTCGTGTCACACCATTTGGACGTGTCGTCGGTGGGACACACCAATCGTACGAACAACTCGTTGCCCGTGCTTGTCATTGAATCGGGCGTGGCACGCGCCTGAGTCTGGCTGTTGTTGCTGTTTGGCTCGTTAGAACGTGCGCGAAATAGCAACTGCAATATGACAACAAACATTGTGCATTCGGTATGAAGGTACTCCTGCGCTTTGGCACACTTAATTTGCGAATGGGCCCAATCCATCGCCTAAACTCGCTCTCAAGCTCACTTTCGCCCTCAAAAGTCAAAATGTTTCGCAAAATGTGCAAAAACAAACCAGCAATTACACCTGCAATGGCGACATTACGCATAACGAGAAAATATAATCACCCATAATTCTACAGTGGTCAGGGTCACACCAACCCTCAATCCGATGTCCTGCCATTTCCTATCGTCGGCCACCAGCATTTTGTGCACCCTGTCAATTTGCCGTTCGAATTTCACGGCCACCCTCGTGGCGACGCGCGCCGACGTGTTGTGATTGAGCACAAACGGATCGGCAATCGTCAGTGCCGTGCACTTAAAATGCGACATCAACGGGTGATCGGCGGTGGCGCCTGCAAAACGGGGGAGGCGGACTGGGAATTTGCGAAAGCAACCATAAACTTCGAAACGTCGAAACGAAGAAAAAGTCCACAGGACAGACGGCCGAAGCGCAGGAAAATTGGTCGGTGGATTGTGATAAGGCATTACGTTTTGTTCATAACACTCATTCGCGGTTGTATTGTTTTGCTGAGGCGAATAAAAACGAACGAACGCGCCGAGAAATGTAGAGCTGATTCCGTATAGGGGGCGACAACCAACCAGAAATTAATGCCGACTTCTTTCCCGTCGAGAAAAACAACAATGTCAGCTTATGAATCTTGAAATATGGACAATTACCTACCCATGTTCATATTTGACCAACTTCATCAAACTGACCATTACCACTAACCACACACAAACGCTATTGGAAAGAAGGACAAGGGGAGTCCAAGTGTTTTCCAGCCTTTTTATAGCTTTTATTCGCACTTTCTCAGTCAACAGAAGTACCTTGCATACACCATTTTGACCGGTGCCCAAATTGGCTCGGAAAAATATTGGAAAACAACGTTTTTTCGAAAAAAATTTTTCAGATCAAAAATATTTTTCCGGAAAAATTGCAACTATAAATGCAACATACATTCTCGTGTCACGTACCATTCTGAGCCACTCCATTCATCATTGTCTCGTCCAGTCCAGCAGCACACTTCAGTTTGTAGTCAGGCAGGGGCAATGCGTCACCGTAACGACACGATATGACGCGTTCGTGGTAGGGAAAGCTCGAATAGAACGCGAAGAACTCCTGGAAATATGGAATCATTTCGTGGAATTGAACGTTTGTGTTTGAACTTCGAGTAAAGTTTGCAAAACAATTTGTTTGAACTTCGAGCAAAGTTTGCAAAACAATTTGTTTGAACTTCGAGCAAAGTTTGCAAAACAATTTGTTTGAACTTCGAGCAAAGTTTGCAAAACAATTTGTTTGAACTTCGAGCAAAGTTTGCAAAACAATTTCTTAAGTGAGAAAATACGTGAAACCTCGTTATAGACATTATCGTAAAAAAAAAAAAAAAAATAAAAAAAAAATAAAAACCAACCCACCCCCCCAAAACAGTCAAACCTCGTTATAATCATGCTTTGTGGCGGGTGTCGTTCCGTGTATATAACGCGTCATAACAACCCGTTATGGTTATAAATTCGACATGCAGTAGTCACGTAATTTAAAACGTCCCATTCAAACGACTATAACGAGGTTTCATTGTGTTTTGCAACAATAAACTTTAGAAATCTCACCTTCGCCAGTTGTTGCAGACCAATTTCAGGCATTTGAATTTGCCAGTCGTTTGGGTAACGTCCATCCCAACTGTCAATGTTTGAATTCACGTTCTTGACACATTCCGCACCAAGATGGACCTGAGACCCAAGAAAAGCTTAGTCACAAAATGTGTTGAGACACACGAACAGGAAATCGACATCAAAACAAGCACAAAACCAGTCTCCCCAACCTTCGGCAACAATTGTTTGTGCTGCATGAACGTGCAACACATTAACGCCAGCGAATAGTTGGTGATCAAATGCGACTGCTTGCCGGTGGCCGGCTGTGGTGCGTCCGGCACTGACGAGGTACTGGCACCAACATGCGCTGCCCACAGGCGAACCTGGAATTTAAAAAAGACAATTTTTGTGAGAAGAAAATTGGAAACACGACAAGAAACAAAACAAAAAAACAGACCAAAAGACAGAGTTGAGCGAAACGTGGCTCCTTCTGCATCCACGAATGCAGCCAGTCGGTGTTGTTCACAGCCAGGCGATTGTCGATGGACAGGTCGCAGACAAACTCGCGTTGCCAGATGAAACGCACCTGCAACAACACGTTGACTGCTTGAATGGGACTTAGCAAAAAAAAACGATAAGAACTCGACGAATCGAATACTGTCTTGTTTAAACATTATTTAAGATTAAATGGAAGCCAAGCCCACGATCCTGTCCTGTGAGCCATACCTTACTTATGTGGCTGAATAACGCAACGCAACAAGAAAATGTTTCTCACCTCCCGTGAAAGTGAGCAGAACAATTAATGTGATAATATCGCAATTCGAATCACACCAAAACTCAAAACAACAACAACTCACACACCCAAATTTTTCTGACTGTTTCCAGGTGCGACGTGCACCTAAAATTATTCCTAACATGCGTGCGATACGCACCAAAACGTTAAAAAAACCTCACGGCCACCCACGACCCACATCCAGTGTGGTTCCTGCTCCTGGTCCGGAGGGGGAGATAGCGGACCCCCCGTTTTTTCGGAAGGGGAGATAGCACTGGTGTGGCTGGGGGGGGGAGTGGGGGGAGGCCCCCTAGGTACAATACGTAGGCAGGTTGACGCTCCATCCTGGTACAGTAGGTAGGTCGCCGCCCGGCGGCTGGTACAGTAAGTTGCGATTTTTGCCTCAAAATGGTATAAAATGGATATTTTTCACTCCAAATAGGCGAAAATCGCGCGCTACGCGCGAAATTAGCGTTTCAGGGACATTTTCATCGATATTTAGACCAAAAAATTTTTTGTTCCCCCCCCCCGAGCTCGACGGGTACAGTAGGTAGCTTGCCGCCCCACATTTTTGGTGGTACAGTAGGTTGCCGCCCCGCCTGGGTAGCTACACCACTGGGAGATAGTGTACCACCCAGGGTTTATTTTTTCAAAATGGGCTAGCAGCAAGAAGCTAGTCAAATCAAAAATTTAGTAGCTTTTTCGCCGCCGAAATGCCAATTTACTAGCTTTTTTGGCCAAAATACAAAATTTAGTAGCTTTTCGGCTACTAAATTTGAAAATTTACTAGCTTTTCAAAAAATTTAGTAGCTAAAAAGCTACTAAATTTGGTTAAAAAAATCTATGGTACCACCCCCGAAGCGGGAAGACCTAAATTCAGGAAAAAGTCACTCTTTTGAGACCTATTTTTGCCCGTTTTTGGAAATATTCCCTATAAAAAGGGTATCTTGGCATCACTGACCTAAAAATCACTCATTTAGGCCTAAAAATGTACATTTTAAGCCTGAAATGTCCATTTTAGGCCTAAAATGCCTATTTTAGGCACAAATTGGGGGAGATAGTGGGATCCTGCGGTTTTGGGGCCCTGTTTCCTTCTTCCTTCCGAAACGGTGGACAGGGGCCAAATGGACCAAAGGGGGGCATGGCCCCTGTGGCCCCCTGGATCCGCCTTTGGTACCACCTGAGGGGAGAAGGACCACCACTCCAGGAACTACACTGCCCACACCCACCAAAGGACATCGCTGTCCATACACCGGCACCAGTTCAGCAATGGGCACCGCGCTCTTCTTGCGCACAAAATTGAGCACTCGGGTCAGATATTTGATGCGATCATGCGTCGACAACCTTGCCAATTCAGGCAACGTTATCGCGTTATCACCAATCAGATCGGCCACTTCACTGGTCAGCAGGAAATTCGGGTGACGACACAACGATGCTGTGATCGATGTGGTTCCTAAGGAAATCAGCTGAGTAATCAGGGGCCAAAATGACGGTAATGTTAATTGCTGATCAATTATTGACAATAATGAATTGATATTCATTATTTGTTGCGCTAGGCGATAACGCACGCCAAAAATTGATGTATGAGCACAAGAACAGGCCCGAAAATTCATTTCGCATTGAGACTGGAGAGCAGAGAAGAAAATCTGAGAGACTGCTGGCTTGGCTACCTAAGTTTTGTCGTTCATTTTTGTGCGTGGCAACCGAAATTTTTCGACAAGAACGGCTAGATTTGTGTTCACTACGTTTCGGGGTCATCGTACCATCGGGTGCGTCTGTGAAAACATGACAAACGGCTGTTGCACTATTAAAGTCTGCAATGACCATGACCAACCAGCAGCGACTTTATCCAGTTCCTGTTCATCCATCCACACAATGGTCATGTCCAAGTCCGAACCCGCGGTTCCGATCCCGGTCACGGATGAACCAAACAGCTGAATCTTGAATCTAGCCGGCAGAACGAGACTCAAATGCTGCTGCAGATCGGAGACGATTTTGTTGCGCGTCTCGCGCTCACAATCGGCGATCTTTCGATGGCTGTAGAGGTATTCGAGTTGTGCTGGCACGGTGGTCGCTTCGCATTGAGTCAGCAGTGAACCGACGTCTGGCGATTTGGCGGTGTTTGGCGTCACGGTGCTGTTGCTCGTTGATGCAGCGGGACCTGAAATAATTGAAATAAGCCCTGTGACGCAATATTGCACACATCAAATGCATAATCTGTCGTAAATAATTATACCGGTGTCCATTTTCCTCGGTTTGACGCGAACGAGCAAGCCGCCGATCGTGATCTTCTCTTTCGCCAACAGATCCTGCACAACATGAGTGTCTTTGAATTCCACGATCGCAAACTTGCCATTGACCCGATCCACATAGACGCTGGCGAGTTGATCGGTCAAATTGGACATGTGATCGCGCAATTGCATCTCCGGGTTAATCAATTGCGTGAAATCGGCGCGCAGAAACACCGACCGAGCCGCGAGCGCTTCGCGCGACTTTTTGACGGCGACGAGTTTCTGGTGTTTCTTGCCGGCGAAATGTTGTTTTGCGATCTGACTCGTGGCCAATGAAATATTGCACACGTCACACTGTATGCGCTCTGCTGGTGGAGTGGTTGTCATTTTGGCTGATTAATAATTGGTTCACGCGAGTGTTCGTCCAACTATTTTATGTCTATTGAGATTCGTGCTGTTTGTTCAACGATTGTTCATATTCTTTGATTCGGCGCATGTCCGTTGACAGGCCGGTTCGACGATATTCCGAACGTTCGTGTAAGTATTCGCTGGTGATGTGTTGCACGTACTCCGGGTCTTTGATCCTGAAATACCGTAAAAACCTAAATAGAACACCCCCAAAGTGCGGTTAGTGAAAAAAAAGAGCCCGCCCGCACCCACAAATGAAATCCTTTACCAAGTGAGGTATGGAGGCTTGCTTGATAGTTGTACGTGTGCCTAGTATGCAATGCAAATGCCATGCTTGTCACTCGATTGTATGACATACTTACACTTTACACTATGCACGAACATACGCGAACGCGATTTCGCAGAATACATGCCTTCAAACGTGCTTTGGGGAAATTTCTGGGGACATTTTTTCAGATTTAGGTTCAGTGAAAAAACAGAGCCCCCAGAATACAGTCCCAAAATGGGGTCAGTGAAAAAATAGAGCTCCTCCCTTGTGTGGGTTTTTACGGCACTCAAACACAAAAACAGTTATCGCTGAAAACACGCAAAGGAAAAGGAACAAACAGAAACAACACCAACCACCGTTCATAACATGCATAGAGGGCGTCACGCTCGGGGCGACACTTGAGCCACAACATCAACTCATCCTTTTTGCAACAATCGCCGAAGGCTAAAATTACCGCACTATGAAAAGACGAACTCCGGGCAGGTGCAGGTCTGGCAAGGCACCAGGGCACCATCATGGGCAACCCATATTCAAGTTCTATTTTGCTCGCTGCATACTTGCGTATTTTCCCGCAAACAATATTTTTGCAGAAAAACCGTTTTGTCGAAAAAAAGTTTGTTTTTCAAGTATTTTTCCAAGTGCATGCACGAGGATACCCAAATAGTCCAAAAAGCCCATTTTGGACAAAAATTTTGCCGGGAAATGGTCTGAAACAGTCTAAAATGCCCTTGGAGCTTAAAAAGTGCTCATTTTGGACTGTTCAGTGCCGATTTGAGCTGGTTTTGCTTTTGACAATATTATTTCGCGACGCGACCTTGGGAAAATTTTCGGAAATTTAAAAAACCGCCTTTTTAAAAGTTACAACTTCCGGAAGAGTTTCCGAAAAAAGACGAGCTTTTCCGGGCCTTGAAAAAACGTTTTTTGGTTTCTGGAATACGTTTCTTACGGCCCGCAAGTGCTTCTCCTCGCTCACGTGATTTATTATTTGGAAAATACCGGGCTCCGAAAAAAAACCCTTTTACCCGTTTTTTTTCGGAAAGAACGTTTTTTTCGGCCAGTCACTCAACACTCACTTTTCGTTTCACAGTGGCCACCTTGCGTAAATGCCGTGCTCATGCTCACAAAGAAAAAAATCAAACAAACTTCTAAATTCAGCCGCGCACGTTTTTTTCACTTTTTCACGCAAGATTTTCGGAATGCTCTTCTCGCACTCAAGTCGTCTCAATGTTTTGTCGTCGGGATCGCCTGCAACAAGGCAGTGATGACAAAGAAATCCCTACTTTTTTCAGTAAAATAAGTCACTTCAGAAGCTTCGGGCCGGGGTGCCCGAGACCAGGCCCGGCCCAGACCCTCCAA
>JASAMV010003591.1:0-47949 GCA_030248065.1 Rhynchonema sp. JSB1_4
CGCTGCACATGCAGAGATATACTGTACGTTTGCCCATCCCCACCAACAGGTACGCGTTTTGTCTTTGATTTTTAATTCAGCCCCAGACGGTTTGCTCCGTAGTGACATCAAATTTGACCAATGAAAGCGTGTAGTCAAATCAAATTCCTCAGCCTGCCATTGTGTGCATCCCTGAGGCTGACTTTGGGTTACGGTAAGGCGCCCTACCGTAACCCTACAGTTATCTTCAGAGCGGCACCCACTCTGGCCGGTGACTTGATAAAAACTTGTCGTTTCCTATATATTGCAGCACGCTGAAACATCATGCGAGACAACGGACGCGCCTGACGAGCAGGCCACCCGAGGATGCACATCCGGCCGTGTGGAATGCTGCAGAGGGTGCACCCCTCCCCTGTGCTCGGCTCGGAGCATTTATGCAGTCCCCGGACCAGGGGTGGGGTGTCCACTTTGTCAGCAACCAACGATCAAACAAGTGTCGACTCTGCTGAAAAGCCGTATAGAAGGTTCGTTCAAAGTGTCCTGATTCTGCATGGCATTTTCGGCATGATTTGCAGCATGTGTGTGTGTGTGTGTGTGTGTGTGTGTGTGCATAATATTGCATGATCATTTCAGATTTGCACTAATTTTTGCTTTTTTCACGCGTGCACCAGGCGCAAGAAAACTCCCGTTCGAAGTCGAGGCAGGCAACCAGCTCAACACACAGTCAACAAAGCAACGCAACTGGCTCGTGTGCGTTTCGAATGTTCCAATCACACAAGCTGTGTGTGTCAGTTGTGTGGCTTGTTCACTGTGTGTTCAGCTTGTTGCCTGCCTCCGACTTCGAACGGGAGTTTCCCTGCGTCTGTAAGAATGCATGAGGCAACGAAACTAGAAACTTAGTATAGTGAGGATTCGTTTGCTAGCGGATGCCTGCGGTGAGCTACAGGCTAACCAGACCAGGATTTTGGAAAACAATTTTTAAACGTTTTTTTATGCGGGTGTGCTAGGCATGTGAGGCTTTTAAATTTTTTTTAAATGTTTCAGATTCCATGAAAATTGACCAAATTTGTCGCAAAAACGCACAGAAACGCGAAAAAATGCAACTTTAATTAACGGGTTATACTTTCGTGACGTGGCCTGCCCCGTTGCTTATGAAAAGTGTTTTCGTGATCGTTGCGATCGAACAATAGTCCGAGCTTGACGTGGACCGATGGTTGTTGATCTGTGGTAGGCTGAATACGTAAGATTTATTTACATTTATATAGCACACAGAATAGGTCATATAACAAGCTGCAGAAACACTTGTTTGGTGACTGATTCGCTCGTATCTAATCGACCTCGAGCTCGCCGATGGTGCGTGTGACATCAAAGTAGGGAAGGTACAGTAACGTTTATCTATGTGCATCTAGACACCATAAATTTGTGATTTGATTCTGTTTTGTTGGGTTCAAATTGCTGTTGTTCTCTGTGAACAGCATTCAATGTACCGTTACTGCATATTCTTAACATTCATGAACAGAACTTGGGGTTGCTGTACCTAATTTGTCAGAAAAAAGGAAAATACAGCAGTTCTATCCTATCAACAATTTATATGTGGCAGTGCCGCAGTTGAAATCAGTGACTTGGCAAAAAAATATGAAAACTTCGGTGGGTCGGGTGCATTTGATAAAATACTGAAAAACCAATGCTCGCTAAACGGCATCATTGTTTCAGAAGGACAACGTTCACCTGGATAAAAGCTGTCGCTATAATAAGCTACAAAGCGCAGCATAATGTTGCAAACAGTGATCATACCGCTTAGGATAACTAATAATAACCACATGATCGCAGTTTCAAAAGAATCCTTAATTTCTGGAATAGTGTTGCACAACCTTGCCTGTTGCATACTATGTACACCACACCTCCTTATCTTGGGAACTATCCCGTTTTTGGCGATGTTTCACGCGTCCATTTTAAGCCCTTGTAACGTCATCGTCAATCAATAATTTCGCCTGCTTCTCGTCCCGGTCACGCAAATAGTGCGAGAATTTGACCACGACGCAAATGAACCACAGCTGAATGAAACATCGAACACTTCAGGCTAATACTATTGCTGTGGACGCAACTGACTGGATTCGTGAAAACGCAGCTGGCTGGGTGCAGCACAGGCGGGATGCGTGCAAACCAGAGAGGGAGACACCCCCCATCGATATTCAAGCCGCCGAGTGTAATAATGCAAAAACACACTTGGATACCGTTGATGACAATGGGGACATCGACAGGTGCGTTAGCGCGATACACAGGCAGTTGCGTGCGTTGACAGCATTAGTATAAAGTCGCATGTGAAAACATAAAAATATTTTCGAACAGAATAAAATCGAATTCTCACCGGAAGGGGGATTGACAGCAGCAGACGTAGGGCGCTAGCGAGTGCAGAAACGTCGACGTGACCACCAAACAGCAGGTCAACCTGAATTTAGATGGTGTATTAAAAATTAAAAAAACAAAAATTAGGCAGGATTAAAAAAAGTAATTTTCGCAAATTTTTTTTTCAAAAGTTGGCCACCTTTTATTTTAAGAATTTTAGGTCCACTTGGACACAAGTTCGGGCCCTGTTAGTAAACAAACAACTCTGTGGCAAAATTGGAATAAGCAAACAAAAAACCGGAAACAGATCATCTTTATCTGAGAAGCAAAACCTGCGGTGTGAAAATTCGACCGAGAAGGGCCAGCTGCGCAATGATTGTGAGTAGACGGAGATGCACGCCAATGCACACAAGCATGATGTAGGGACGAAGCCATGGACGTGATTGCGCGTGGACACCGATCAAGAGTGATACATGACACAAGATGGACACCACGCTGAACAGCAACCACAGAATGGTCTCATCTGCAGCATAGGAACATATTGAACTTGGTGCGATCATCGGATTACTGTTCCTGCATTGATCACGTGATGTTGTGCATGGTTTGTATATAGGGACAATTGCTGATACCACAAATTCTGACACGCGGAGGCCGGCTCCTATGTACATACTACAGTAAAACGCGCTGTGTCAAAGTATATGTATAGTCCATCCATCAGCTCATGACACTTTTTGCCAACTAAAAAGCTTGACAGGATCCAGTGCTGTTCCGGTTCCGGTTGGCTTATGAAAAAAAAGAAAGAGAAATCGGTTTTATTTTATTTTTGTGCGCCGTTTTCTCTGACATTGCCTTGCAGAGGAACAATTTTTCACAACGAAACCTGAACCTAACAAACAAAAGTGCCATGAGCTGATGGGCGGACTATGCACTAAACATTTTGGTACCGCCCACGCTGTATGAAAGCAGCTATGGTACACACACAAAGAAGGTCTCAGCCCTGACAGACCCTCTTTTAGTGCCGTCTCACAAAAAAGACGAAGAAAACACTCTCCACTTTATGAGATGTTCGGACAAGGCATGACAAAAACAGAAAGGGCACATAAAACTTGGAAACAATGCTCTAGATTTGCGCACTAACAGAACGTGAACGTTGCAGCGATATCAGTATATTTTGCAAGTTCTGGTGCCCTTTGTGGTTCAGGGATCATATGCCCTTGTTGGGGTACCCGCGTCTCTCCGATGGCTACCGATGGCAAATAGGCTGATAGACACATCGCTGTCCACAGGCTGGTGACGATCTGAAGGCTACTTTTTAAATTTTTAAAGAAAGTGATAAAAACTAGCGATTGTGTGTGTGTTTGACCTGTTCTCTCCTGGGTCCGACCGGTCGAGCACACGTTAGCCTCAACCCTCCATCCCGTGAGAAGGATCAGTAACTGGGGTGCAGCCTCTGGTCAAGGAACACGCAGTACCGGCTGCAATTCTAGGCGATGCTGAGCCTGCACCTGGAGTCGCCTGCAGGCTCCACTGATTTCCTTGCAAGCTGAGCCTGGAGACTACACTGGTTTCTGTTCATAACTGTGCGGGCTGGGCATGCCTACAGTTGCAGCTGTGCGCTGTCACCTTGGTGTCGTGCCTAATTATAGTAGCGCGTTCAACAGTATAAAAACCGGCGGTGCCAAAATCACTATGAACTTCAAAAAAATAATGCCGCTGATTGTGATATGTAACACTGCGTATGCAATATTATTGTGCTGTGCGAACCAAAATTCTGTTAACAAACTTATCCCTCACCCCCGTCCATCCAATGAGTTGTGCTGCCGTGCGCACGTGCAGACAACTGCACAAACATCGATGATGCTTCGCCAGATTCCGTTCCTCCACCTCGGGTTGACTAATGCTCACATCCGCGGCCGTCGACTTGCCCACCATTTTAGATGGGACAACCATGACTATGTGGGCTTGTTTTGCTAAAAATGCGAATGAAAGGGCCACTAATTACCAATTAGAATTTGCATAAAGCCATGTCTCTTGTGGACACGGTTCGATATCGTGATTGTTTGACGTAACTGTACCATTTTATTGTAAAAAGTCGACGTTTCTGGACCAATAGGGACCTTTCTTCTTTACAGACACTCAAGTTGTATGGGTTAAGGCCGGTTTCATAATGCGTGCGGATTGCGGGTTGGGATTTTTGTCATATGAAAGCGTTTAGGCAACACTCTCACGTTGAATTTTGGTACCGAGGGAATGCGCCTCGCTTGCCTGAGTTCTTCACCAAATGTAGAAGTTTTTATTGCCTCCCCTGGCCATCACTAGATCTGACCGCCAATCCGCATCACTTTTTGCGGGTTAGCGGAAAATGTGGTCTGGTGAGGTGATGTTTCAAAGTGTTGGTATGGAAATCAAAATTAACACCCTGATTATTACAACGGTACCAGAATTAAGAAGAAGTGACTTTTGTATCCGCTGCTACGCCCGAAAATGCGTGACCAGCAACCCGCACCCATGCATTGTGAAGCGGCTAAACGTTAGAAGGGTTATTGGTTCTGAAACGTCGACTTTTTATTGCAATAAATCTTCGTGGCAAATCGGTACACAATCCCTTGCACGTTTAGCACAGCGTCAAATCTTTCTCAGCGTAAAAGGCTGACGTTCGAGCCCAAAACTCGATCTGGAACAGCGAGGGAGTGACTGTTCTTTAAAGGGCTCGGGACATAACCGAAGGAAGGGTAGCAGGACATATTGTTACATACCGTTGGAAAGCATTCCGACAGCCTATATCACGCACAAATGTTAAGCTCCCTAGAGGTTTGCTATCTCTTGGTAGAGCGACTTTTCGTTCCAGAAAAAAGTGAATTTTTTCACAACTTGAAACGACCGGTGCAGAAACCCTAAATGAGTTGAAAGTCAAGTAACACGTGGATACGATTACAACAGCTTCGGGATAACTTATCATGAAAACTTCAGTCGCTCAAAGCATTGCTTCAATCGGTGAGGGTGCGAAACGTTCCAAAAATCGGCCACATTTTTCGAAAACACAAGTTTGTCTCTAAATTTTGAGGCCGCGCTTTGTGTTGCAGAAATGAAAATGCAATAGAAAAATAGAGCATTTTTGAAAGTGCCAGAAAATAAGGTTTTTAAATTTGGAAACACTTAGATAGCGGCGTGACAGGCCGAAAAAGACCTAAAAATTGCCCCTAAACTGTATAGTTGCATTCATTGACGGAAATGTGATGTAAATAAGCTACGTATTGCGTTGCATTGGAAACGAGAAAGTCAGAAAAACGCACAGTCCAACAATCTAGACAAGTTTCAAGACTTCAAACCCCATGATCCGGCTGCTGCAGCCATGCCAGCCTGAATAAGATATCTGGCTATAAGTCGTCACTGTTAAAGATTATTGCACATTTGATAGCACCAAACGATGTAGCTTCAGCGTAGCTATCGAACGATATATAACATGCCCATAATATCTCTTACTATGGACAAGAAACGGTCAAAATTCCGAAATCGCACACGGTGACGTGACGGTTCATTCCAGAATCGTCAAAAAAGCAATTTTTTAGCCTCTGCCCTTAGGCGTAAGAATTTATTGGGGCATGTTATATATCGTTCGAAAGCTACTGCCGAGATACATTGTTTGGTGCCATCATATTTACAATAGCTGTTAACAATAAGCACTTATAGCTGAATATCATATTCAAGTTAGTATGGCAGCCCCGAGAGATCTGTAGACCTTGGGGTCTTCGGACCTTGACAGGTTGTTAAACCGGACGTTTCTCTCATTTTTTTGTTGCAAATCCGATACAATCTGTGGCCTTTATGTGTCACAATTCTGGCGATGAATGTAACCACCTAGTTTAGAGGCAATTTAATGGATTTTTAGGCCTGTCACGGAGCTAGCCATGAGTTAAAAAATTTGAAAACCTTATTTTCTGGTACTTTCGACGATGCTCTATTTCCTCATTGCATTCTTATTTCCGCAGCGCTGAGCGTGGCCTCAAAATTTAGGGACAAACTTGTGTTCTCGAAAAACAAGACCGATTTTTGGAACGTTTCGCACCCTCACCGTGTGAAGCAGTGCTTTGAGCGACTGAAGTTGCAATGATAAGTTATTCAGAAGCTGTTGTAATCCAATCCACGTGTTACTTGACCTTCAACTCATTTGGGGTTTCTGCACCGGTCGTTCCAATTTGTGCAAAAATTCACTTTTTTCTGGAACGAAAAGTCGCTCTACCAAGAGATAGCGAATCTCCAAGGAGCTTAAAATTTGGGCGTGACATAGGCTGTCGGAATGCTTTCCAACGGTATGTAACAATATGTCCTGCTACCCTTCCTTCGGTTATGTCCCGAGCCCTTTAATGGTGACAGAAATGGCCGGTCCCCATCACGTTACTACAAACAGGCTAGACCCCACGTTGTGCACCACCAGCTGCGTGGTAATGTTTGTTTCACAAGAGATTATGACTCCCTCTGGGAATAAAAACTAACCAAAAAAGCCCGACTCAGAAACCAACAGGGAACGTAACTGGGGAACACCTGAGAGAAAGAAGTAAGCCAAAGTAATTTCGACTGGGAAAGTTGCAAACCAAATGATAAAAGCAATTCTCGGCACACGAACAGTTTGTCGTAAAATGGTTTGGTTTGCCAGGAAAAATAATAATGAAATGAGTGGTTAGAAACCGGACAAAGTCAGACGGTTTTGGTCGATCGGGTGGGTGGTCGTTATGTTCACTGTTTAGTCGTTAACGCAGCCAGACGACAGCAGCCCAGAATGAGAGCAAGGAAATATGGGGCCGTGTATCAACTTTTAAGACAAGTCCTTTGGCACGAATCTGGCTTGGATACAGGCAAATATTGGTTCAGCTGTAGTTTATGACACAGTTGACGCACTAATTTTGACCAGCGTAAACTTTTATGCTGGTTGAAATTTTAGTGCGCCAAGTCTATATCACAAAATACAGTCCTGTTTTTGACCGTGGGTTACATAACTTCGAAATCGGCTGCTTTATCTGGGCTTGGATTTCAGAAACTGTACCACACAAAAAGGTATTGATACATACCGCGTCTACGCGCGTGTAACGTATGATTAACGTGTCACTGAAGTTTCTTTCATATAATTCTCATATCCCGTCAGTAAAATACAGTATATGCAAGTTCTTTTTTAATTCTTCTCAGCAGCATACTGTCTGCGAAAAAATATTTGAACGCGGTGCTTATAAAGCAAACACAAAAACACCAGCAGAATAAACCATGAACATTTGTAATAAAATGCTAAAAATGTCATAGATAAACAAACCACAAAAGCAAACAAAACAGAAATATTACGCTTTATGAATCGATATATATTGTATGTAACGACAATAAGCTTTGAAAGGGAGCTGAATCGAAAATTATGTACATATTTTAACAACAGTAGGTACTTTCCAGCACGGTTGGCAAAAAATTTAAACTTTTTTAAAGTCCTAGATTCGTTGAAATTTGACCATTTATGGCATCGATGTGATCCAACAGTCTGTGCTTGATATGGACCGAATGATTGTTGCTCTATGGTATCAGACACAGTAGTTTGTAGTCGAATAAGCAAGATTTGCTCGCAAACCACACAGAATTCAGACAATTAGCTGCAGAAACACTTGTCGGTCGCTGAATCAGTCGTGCCTGACCGACTTCGAGCTCCCCGATGGGGTGTGACATCGAAGTACCAAGCATACACATGCGCATACTGTATCTCATGAAAGCATAACATCAGTTGGGGCATTTTAGATACCAAATACATGCCCCAAAAGCGATTATACGAAATGATTCTCAACACTTGAAAAAAATGACAAAAAAGTAACCCCCCAAAAAGGCCATTTTCGGTTTCTTCAAAAACCTTCTGAAACTTTGTTAAATTTTTTTGCCAACCCTGCTTGCAGTATTGTGTGTGTTGTTGACTTCCACACTGTTGTTATTCTTCTCAATAAATTTAAAAAAAACCTGCTCAAGAACACAAGTAAGCATGATAGGAAACCTGGAAAATGCACTGTGAGCTAAATATCTACCTATACGTACATGTATACAAATATTGTCAACTTGAGTCGATCATTTTAACGATAAGAAATAAACGACTGCAATAATTAAGTACTATCACTGAAAGACAATCTGAAGAAACGCCAAACATTTCCACGGATGCGGCAGGAATATTCGTGAATTAGGAATATTACATTACCAATTGCGCAAAATCAGTAAAAAAACATCGTTGCCAGATTTAATCAGTATTTTGGCATGACACAATCATGTAACTCATCCAAAAATTTCAGTGCAGACTAACGAAGAGTGTACGTTTAATGATAAACTTAATGAAGCAAAATGACGCAATGCCAAGCACTTTTGTTATGACAAAGCTGTATAAAATACCTGGTACAGGTGGTTTTGAGACTCAAGCTAATTTTTGGTGGTATTGTAATTTCTTTCACTGGTTCAGTGCAGAGTTGAATGCAGAACTGCACTAACAGGGTAACATGACCAAAAGCAGAGACCAGTGTCGTTTCACAAAACAGAGCCGTTGACCATAAATGCCAGCAAAATAATCTGAATCTAAAAAAATACAGCAATACTTAGCCTATATACATGTACAGAAGTGTGTTGTTTTTAAAAAGAACACCGGTGAATCAAAATTTTTTAGAAAAATTCTGAAAATTTATGCACAAATGATGTTTCACAAAAGGTTATGAAATACTCAATCAGAATCGTCCTCAAAAACTTGATCGGCGAAATATTCCTGATAGCTATTCTCTTCAGCCAGAATAGCATGACCAATGCTGGGCTCAAGCATGGTTAGAATGTCCATTGACTTCTTCTCCAGTAATGCACTTCCTGAAACATTATCATTATTGCGGTAAAAAATAACAAGTAAGAAAATCATAAAAATTCCAAGAAATATTGTCCTTCGACTGTTATCATTCGGGCTGGACGGTGTTACCCAGATACAGTATCTATGGCTAATGTTGCAGTGGGCAACTCAAGTTGGTCAAATCACTTCATCAACTCACTGCAAGTTGACCACTGTCGCATAGGCCGTATCTACAGAACAAATTTTAAATCTAGAGCACTTCGAATACGCAGTCGAAATAGTGATTTCGGCCAATGTATAGGTACTACCTGTAGAATCACTTATGTAGCTCGACATCAAACTTGGTGATCGGATGTGATCGGATCGGATCGATCTACTTAATCACATCACATCAGAAACCTCTAAACCAATACTTTGATTCAAAAGAGTCACAGGCCGGGATCCGACCCGGTCATTTGATACTTGCTCGATACCCGCGCATGCATTCCCAATTGCCAACACCTACCGACACAGGCCGATGCGCCATCAGACCCACACGCGCAGCAACTGGCGGCTGATACAAGTGCACCCACACCCAGACCCGTCGACAGATTGTCGTTGTCGACCGTTATCGAGACCGTGTCACTGCAATGGGTGCGCACCCTTCATATAAACATCAAGGGTATGGGTGTGCATTGTATACCCCTTGAATGCCGCGTGTGACCCTCTAAAAGTACGAAATCTTTTGGACAATATTTTTAGTCCGCCAATCTGAGGTTGGCTGCAACGTATACGCCATTCTATGTTACTTGTGAATATTCTTCGGTGCCCGAAATATTATACGCGGATGCTGATCGCGCAGAGTAGACTGTATTTTATGGATTAATGGTGAAGTTTGTGACAGCAAACACTATTGAACAGCATAGTCATTTTGAACAATTTTAACTATTTGTTTGGTGACTACACCATTTTACTGGTTCTTTCGATGGCTCAGTGTACCACACTTCTATGGGAATTGCTTTCCGGTTCTCATCAACAAAAGCCGCCCCACTGCGTCAATGTTTAGTCGAAACCACACCAGGCGGGTGAAAATAGATCTTTCTTCTGCGTCTTGTACTGTGCCAGCCACCAGCTTGTTATCATGCCCATCGACAACGTGTATTGATTACGAATATTATCAGCGGTGTGCGTTGCCCTGTAGGCAGGTTCAATCCATTTTCCAAGCACCAGTGTGGTGCACCAGAACATCGTCAGTGCACATACAGGGTGTCTTCACAACAACGTCCGAATCGCACTGTTCCAGGTCATAATGAACGTTACAGTTGCGGGACATTATCAATTTGTGGTATGGTAAATTTCCAAATTCGCTGCCGCACAGTAAAGTACGCCCCATAGTTAATGTCAGGTTCTAAACCCGAAAATCAACTTGTGAAACATTCGGACAACCAGCCCACACGCAGCTTGCCAGCCAGCCAGACAGCTGCGCGCAATGTTTCAGAACCGCGCGTGGTTAGCGTTCGGGTTTATAGCTTGACATTAACTATAGGGCGTATTTTACTATGCGGCAGCGAATTTGGAAATTTACTATATTATACAAAAACGAGACGGCGATTCTGTACATGTTAGATGCAATGATCACACCCGGGTACCATCATTGACTGATGTTTCAAAACTAGTTTCGAACGCTTGGCCCCCTTTTCCAACATTTCAAGCAAATAAGGCTGAACACACAACATGCACGTGGCATTGAAACATCAGGCAACCGGTGCCCGGATGTGTTTACTGCATCGAATATGCAGAGAATCGCTGTCTCGTCTTATTGCACCACAATTGGATAAAATCACAGCACAGTGACATTTATGGCGATTAGAACGGTATTTTTGAGACACCCTGTACATACTGTATATCACTGCAAACCTTTCAGTTTTGTACGTGTGCACTGAGTCCTGTCTGATGATACGTTGTGAGGGTACGTCCTGTCCGTAGCCACATGCGACTGCCAACGGCCAATTACGACACATATAGCCACGAAGTGTCAGGTCGTCGTCTTTCGTACGCACCTGGGATTGTAATGGAAAGATTTCTCAGAATTATAGGACAAAGCTGGCTATAATCGATTCGGCCCGGGTCTTATCATGTTGTTTTTGCTTGTTGTAGTAGGGAAGATATTTCGAGATTTGCCAACGGTTAATCTGTTCCCATAGACAGATTGTACACTGTCTGGACAAGACACATTCCAAAATTTGTGGCGCTAGCAACGGTCGATGATCAGACCGAGACCAGAGTGGACTGATAGCACCAAATTTGATTCGGCCCATGGAGTTTTAGAAATGCTTCCACCCACATAACAAACCTTGTCAGGATTGCATAACAGGAACAGCGTTGCGACGCCAAAAACGGCCGCGATGCTTTCGGCCACGTGGACGGATCGAACCTGCATGTTGATGTGCGACAGTTGAGCGCATGCGTCTGCAAAAAATAGTTGCTTTTTATTCGAAGTTCAAATAATTTGACAGAAATGAAACTTTGATGACGACTTTCATGCTTGGTGCTCGGATCGGATCTATGCATATTGATCACGTGACTTTTTTCGTACATCAAAGATACGATGCTACCAGTTTTTAGTGGCGCATGCTGGGGATGCGGTATGCAATACGGGAATAGCTCATTGATTTTCAAAATAGCCCTTAATATACAAAAAAAGAGCTGCGCGAAACAGGTGGATCCAATCCGATCACCCGGTTTGACACCAAGTTACAAAAAAGCAGGGCAAAAAAGTTGAGAAAATTGGTCCGAATAACCTCCGACGGAATATCGCATTGAGCGTCCACCGCTAGGCAGTTCAAATGATCGCACCAGTCGTCTGTGGACAACATCAAATTCGGTCACTTGCAACTTGCCGGGGTTGCCGGGTGCACCGCGTTGACCTGTGCGTGTGCCCATTTCTCTTGTATTTCATAATATAACGATTTTCTTTCTTTACTGCATTTAATAACAACAAACGAACCTAATGCTTCATTGGCTGCTACACGTTTCTGGAATCCCACCCATTTGCCGATCAAAACACTGATGTCGCCATTGCCATTGCTAACGAGTATTGTTTGCTGAGCTTCATGTTCCAATGTCGGGATTGAATCCTGGACAAAGACGATAGATGCAATTTCCTTGAGAAATCAGGCAAAGAAAGTCCTCATGTGAAATATCCAATGACCTACTTGATAGTCCTTTTCGACCAGGTTCGGCGCGGGCAGACATGAATTGTTGACCAAATGTGCCTTCGCCAACAAGGCACCGCCGGCGTTGCGGACCAAAATCAGTGATAATCGATTGGTGACTGAATGCATCACTTGCACCGAGTACATCTCGTTGCCGCGAAAGTCGATGATGCTGAAACGTGTGTGTGCAAGTATAACATTTTAACGACATTTAGTGCCTGACTTGGCAAGGGGAAATCATCGATGTGTCAATTAAGAATGTCGAACACATCGTGTTGATTTGCGAAACATCAAACACTGTGAAGTGCGCTTGGTGGTCTCTTGGCGTGCCCGTTTTGATGTTTTACGGGTGGAAACCAACGCCTGGCTGGTTATTTTTGAGACCGAAGATTATTGCAAAGCTTTGTGTTCTGATCAAGTTGAATATACAGGTTGAGCTCAACAGTGTTTTAGGAGTCATGGGTAGGTACATATATAACTGCCATTTGGTGCACTGGCACTGACGATGACTTATTGCACCGCCTATTGCGAAAACGGGTCGAAAAACCGGCAACCAAGAATGCTAGTCACAGTATTGGGGCTAATGTCGTACTGTCGTCAAAGCAAGTCGTCAAGTCAAGCAGCCCCAAATGAGCGCGAGACGTACTACATTGAGTGATATTTTTGAAACGGTGTAAAGGTAAGTTGGGTGTAAAGGTCAGCGAAAAGCTCGGTCGACAGCTCAGTGTGATCGACCTCGGTGTAAACTTGAAACATTCCACGTTAATAACAGACAATGTTTCACGTTCACACCGAGCTACGCCGACCGAGCTTTCGACCGAACTTTACACCGACCTTTACGCCCAACTGACCTTTACACCCGCTTCGAAAATTCCACCCATTGAGTTGACGACAATATTTGAAGATCTGATTTCACCACAGTACTGTATGCCCAGTATTGGCACATAATGCAACTTTAAGCAGTCCATTTTCACCCACCTATGCGTGGCCGCTGTGACCGTACTCAACGCCGTGTCCCGATAGAGTGCGGTCGCATGACACAACCGTTCCTCCGCGCTGCCGTGCACCAATGGCGTCTGCTTGAAGTCATTGACGACAAGTCGGACTTTCAGGTCCAGCGTCAACAGCGTGTGCACGGAGACACGCGCTTGCTGATGGACGGGCTCGCCGTTCGTGGGTCCACTAGTCGACAGGAACATGTCCGTATGTTTGTCCGCCTCTTCGCTGCCCGGCTCCGGCAAGAGATCGTAGAGTGACAGTCGGCCCATCACGCGCGTCCGTTGTGTCTTGCGACCGAGAGTGCGATTGAATAGATCCAAGGTCAGGGACAGGGTGCCCGGACAGCGTCGGTCGAACGAGAATTTGACGTCGACTGGCTGCGTCAACATGTTGAAGTGCAGTTTGGTGATCTGTTAAAAAAAACGGGAATGAATTTGGCGGATTTCGACCATATGATCTGGTTTTGTCATACGGCACGCTCTCATATTTTGCTGCGACTGTCGCGATTATATCACGACGCCCTTCTTTATCGTCACAACGAGCGACATGTCAAGAAGACGTGGAACAGAGTGGATATCAAACTGGGGATCGCATTCGACCGAATTTTAATCGAATTCGACCAGATCTTGTGGTCAACGGAAGTGTTTGAGTTAAGAATTTAAGGGAATTTCGACCGCGACCACCGTAAACGCGTGTTGTTCCCAGACGCAAAATGAACACCTTTCATACGATTATGGTTGAAATTAGTGGCACCTCTGAATCTCTTATACCTGAAAACTGCGATATGCGGATCCGCTCCACCAAGTTTGATACCGTTCCACAGACCTGGTACCTTGTCCATTGGACATCACAACACCCTCACCTCCTCCTTGCTATCCGACTGCGCCCTGATTGTGCTCAACGTGCGCGATTCGTAGTTGACGCGCATTTTCAGGCCTTCGCGCTTCAGCCGAACATTCTCGATGTCGATCGAGAATATGCGAATGATGCCGGTGTTGATGTCGGACAGGTCCTGAAACATTGCGTGTCCTTGATAACACAGGCTCACTTGCTGCCTATGCGTCAACGGATGCGAAAAGATTCTCGCTCACGGTCATAATTTTGGAATTCGTACTACCGTCTCCAAGTGACGTTCCAAGCCGGTGTTCGGCTGAGGCCTAGGCCTATTGCCAAACGCCGGCTTGGAACGTTAGGCCTAGGCCTCAGCCGAACACCGACACCTGAGTACTATTATACAGTATAAATTCCGCGCTTCCATAAGGAGACTATCGTAACCCGCCTGCACATCCATTCCAAATTCGTAGGGTGCCGCATGTCCGCGATACATGGCGCCCGACAGTTGATAGTGCGCACAGTGCTCACTGAAATGATGCGACCACAGACGACTGGTGTGCGATTGACCGGTCGCAAGTTTGGTGCCCGGCGCACGTTCCGTCGTGCTGTCGTCGTGGTTGAGCAGGGATCCTGTCGACATGGATTACGGTATGTATATGGTAATTTGGTTACGGTAGTTCTCACACAGTCTCAACTCTCAGTGGCTCGATTGTGACACTTTTACGTTTTGTTTTGTATAGTGACCGAATTGGCCAAAATCGAGATTCCTGTTCAGGCCTGGACAGCCTAGTTGTCGTTGTGCTTGACTGGGAAACCTTGGGTTACATTCGAAGGTTCCGGAAAATGTTTCCAGAATCTGCCGTTTGTGATCTCCTTTACGACAGACAGTTTGGTACACAGTTTTGCATTACGACTATTGACTTATTATTATTCTTTTCGTGTCTGAAAATGTGCGGGCTTTTGATACCGTCACCAGGCATGTACATATTTCTGTGATGCACGCTGCAGCTATGTGTGTAGTGCCAAAGTGAAACTCAAGACAGGCGTGTGCTTCCACGTCGCACTGTTATCAAAAAAAATTAATAGTCTGTTTGGTACTAAATCGAAACCTCATATTCACAAAAATATAAAAAAGGAAAAGTGAGGTTTGTTATGGGTTCTTTTTCTCAACCAACCAGTAATTCGCCGGGTGTCTGCATGATACACGGTTGGGTGTAGCTGATGTGTGTGCCAGATTAGGTCGAAGTCGTAGCAGGGCGTCAGAAACTCACCGCCGTACGTTTTCAGCAGACACAGAAATTTCTTGTATCTGTGCAAAATTAGTTGAGAATGTTTTTGATACAAGAAATTGTGTCGTATCACTCACCGCTCCAACGCCGACTCCAGAAACTTTCGCGACACGTAGTGCGGCAGTGAGATCTGAGAGAGAAAACAATGAGAAATTTGATTTCACAAAAATAGCATTTTGTCAAGCCAAATTCCAAAAAAAACTCGCACTTGATAAATGAACGCGCGCTGTCGTTGCACAGCGGCGAGCAGATTATAGGCCGACTTCTGTCGATATTTTTGAGTCTGATGCGCCTGCTGTTCCTCCACAGCTGTGAACAACCACGGTTCGGCTTCGCCCGTACAGCGATTCCAGAGCGCAATCGACTGCGGCCGGACGGTGTCCATTTGCTGGACGCTGATTGGCTGATGATCCACGATCTGACCAATCAACGAGTCGCAGTCGTGTGCATAGTCGACCGGTGACAACATGTGACAGTGCCAGACCCAGTGCACGTCCAATGGCGGCACCAGCTCGGCAGAATGTTCGCGGGCCTGCACACAGGGTGATGTTTCACACGGTCAGATTAAGGTTGTTTGTGTCTTGGAGTCATTTGGGGCACTGACGATCACCTGATGGGGTACCGGCCGACGGTGAAAGTAGTCAAAGACGACAAGTCCGTACAATAGTACGCCTGCTCCAGTGTGGATATGATGAGCTACCTATGCACCGCCCGGCTGTATGCCCACAAGTTGGAGATAAGTCCCATATAAAGTGGTCAATCATAAGAAAATTGAGTGTTAATATATAAAAAAACAGCAAATTTTGACGTGGCTACAACTTTCATCATATCTGTATCCACAACAACAGTGCCTGAGAAATCAAGGCCATTTTCATTAGATCTGACCTTCAATGGCAGCCAAACAGTCTCGTAACGGCGTATGGCATTTCTGAGCACATCCTCACGGCACAAAAGCGAGGCTGATTGATCGATAAGACGGAGAAAGGCCAACTCGTGCTCCGCCGCCGAAACTAGGTCAGCTGAGATTTGAACCTGAAAATCAGGAATGTACAGCAGTTTGTAATGTGGTTGACGTTCCCCATCTGATGTTTCACGAAATTCAAGCGACCTGGACTGACCGTGCACGTACACGATGTAGGGCGCTAATGCGTGCTCGGTTCAGAAATGAGTCCTACATAGTGCCAGTCCACATACGACCATGGATTGTTGATGATTAACCAAAGCAAATATGAATTTCACAAACAGAATCATTATTTAAATCTGTCGCGTTATACTGTACCTCATCGGGCTGAACAGCCAGTTTGCGAAATTGTATCGTAGTGGACGTTGAAGCTTCATCACCGCAGTGACCATTGGAGTGAGACGTCTTTTCGGACATTTTCGTTGTGGCTTTTCAAGATTTTTATTTATCATTCCCACTCTGAAATGTGAGAAAATGATTTTAGTTATTCAAACATTGATCGCACAAAGTTGTCACATGTCGGAAATGTCAATTTCCGTTTGAGACAGACCCAGTTTTTCTCCACTTGAGCAGCTAGAGACGGAAATGACGCGGCCCGGTTTTCGGAAGAATTTCAATTTCAAAAAGTTACCAGCCGCACCAAAACGTTCAACATAATGCAGAGACAAGTGACAAAAAACCGGACCAAAAAACTGGTGAACATTCTGTTGGCTGATTATAAAAAATGGGCATATAAACACATGCCGCGTGCGCATTGATTAAAAATTGGATCAAAAGAAAAAAAATGCGAAGCTACATGCAGAAGGGGTCCGGAAATTGAAATCTTTCATCCGGTTCAACGGTATAAGCTGCGGGCACAGTCAGAAAAACAGGAAAGCAATTCCAATCTGTATTATGAAGAACGGGAAGTTCTGATGGAGGGTATGGAATGCCTGCGCCCGAAAGAATACCCTTCACTGCTCTTTGCTCTAATGGCTTTTGGGGATGTTTATATACCTGCGATGGACCAAAGATGGAGAAATCACTCTCTTTCATGATTCAGACACTAACCACAGATACACTACAGGAAGAACGAAGATTTGATAAAAAATCTCATACACCGCACAGGGCCTCGAAAAAAACCGTCTGAAAAACTTAAAAAAAACCTGTACCAAAAGTTACCAACGCAACTGCAAGACAAAAAACATTGCCAAGATTTGTTATCAGAATTGAAATGAGAACAGGCCAACCGGAGCGCTATGGGCAGATGTGCGCTTGGAAAATCAGGCATGAGAAATCCAGTTTACAAAATTCTGCGCAAAGTAAAAGCAACATCAGATGTCACGGTTTACGCGCTGAAAGCATGTGCATAACGCACTGGTACGGCGAAAACGACCTTAAAAAACTTCATCGTGGTGCCAACAAAGCTGCCTACTCCATCCCAGCCCACTACGGGAAGTGCAACTAGAGAGTTGGCTCAGTCCGTTTTTTTTGCTTGATTTCTCGGAAACAGCGTCGACGGTCAGTCAAAACCGTGCGCTTATTCATGGTGGTCCGTCCAGAAGCGTGGGACATTTCCCATACTTCAGCCGCAGTGGTGTGGGATACAATCCATCTCCACAGACGGGGGGGGACCAAAACCGTTCCGGTTTGATCGAAAACGTACTGAAATTTGAAATAAGACGGAAAACAGCGATGCAACAGCGGGACGACAGAAACAGCACAGGGACGGGAGAGTGTTGTTGTCAAACAAGAATGTTCGTTAGGCGCAAAAAACTGACGCGGTTGAGAGAAAGTATCCAACGCTGAAATTGACTTAGCACAATATGCATAAAAATGGCTTCAATCGTTTGGGATCGGCAGCCGACCGCAAAAAACATCAACGCATTTTTGTTAACCCTTGCAGATAAGAGGGACAAACATATTGTATCTACTGCTTTTCGAACGTCAAAGACCCCACAAGGTCATCCGAGCCCAAAACTAAGAATTTGAATATCGCTCGGGAATTTTGTGCGCTAATGATGAGATAAGTTTACTAAGTGATGGCTGAAGTCGTTCAAGTTCAGGATATTGGACCCGGAACCAGAACAATATGGGTGAACCTGAACCGCGGTTTTCCGAAAATTCTGAAAATATGGCCGTGAGGATACAGCTGTCAATCTTGTCTGCGTCGCGCGAACGCAACACTGACAAAGTTTATAAGCGGCGCTGCGCTGGCGACAAACGAAGGGAGCCATAAGTGCATCGGCCGGGCAGATGATGTTTTGAGATTTTTGGTTGCTGGACAGAGATCATAGATTACGCTTGGTTGGCGGAGACTTGTGGCCGGTTGCGCTGTGCGGAATGTTGATTATCTATTGTTTGACGCAGTTGCTCGCACAAAAATTTTCGGGCTCCTTTGAAGACAATGTTCTGACATTGAAGTACACCTAGCTTTATGTGCTTCGGGATTTGCCACCTTTTTTTTATCGTACCCATCTTGCAAGGCGAGCTCAGATGAAAAAAGTGTTCATTATCATAGCTCACAGAAACTATGCAACTTATGTGCTTCTGTTTTTTTCTGAACTTGGACGCGTATTGACACCAGAAAATCAAATGTCTTTTTCGTTCAGTTTGCAAGGAATGCACGCAAGCCTGTACAGAAAATTGCTAAATTCACTGCCGCGCAGTAAAATACGCCACACAGTTAACGTCCATGTCTAAACCCGAACGCTAACCACACGCAGTTGTGAAACATTGCCGTGTGTTTGCTGTCCGAATGTTTCAAAGTTGATTTTCCGGTTTAGATCTGGGTATTAGGTATGTAACTATGGGGCGTATCTCTCACTGCGCGGCAGCGAATTATGAAATTTACTTTTCAAGATCAATGCTCTCGTTTCTGATCGAGAAATTTCCCGGGCGCACTTTTTTCGCACATACTGCATCGATTGACCTGAAGTATACGGGTGCAGTTCTAGGCTGAAAGTAGCGTGCGCTTGCAAACGCTTGCATGTTGCATGTGCGTGCGAAACCAACTTCCTTGTGCACACTATAGCCAAAAAGCCACGGTACTGTAGGCCTGTAGCTTCGCGTGCTCGCCAAGTTTGCACGCCGATTTCTACTTTCAGCCTAAAATTGCAGCCGGTACTGCATTCCCAGACGGCTGACAACAAATCCCCTGTCCAAGTGCTGTATCTCCAAAAGCGTCGGGTGCTTTCAGAGGATATCGTTTGCGATTTCTTGACCTTCCAAGCCCAGACCCGCGTCTGTAGGAGCACTTTTCAGCCGTAAAAAGCACTTTACGGAAGCTGTCTGGTGCTTGGATGAGGCTCGCTGTGCAAAGTAGGTATACATACCTGCAAATATAGCAGCAGAAAGAAGGAAATACACACGGGTGCCCAAGAAAACTATTCACAATCACAACACTATCACTATCCTCAGCAGACCGTCTGATTGAATAAGTAAAGTCAACAGTTTCTGGAACACGATAAGCCTTTCTCGGATTAGCGTCAAATGAATTCTGCGGCGTGTGGTACTTGAGCCCAGACGCAAATTCCGCTATGAATCAACAGCAGTCAAGTTATAGTGTTAATGCACATTATGTGAATAAACAGAGCTAATAATCGGGAAGGGGTGGGGCATAGTATCGCTTTGGATGTCTGGAATGCGTTGTTGCAATTGGCAAGGCAAAACTGAATAATGTTGTCGGCTAATTTGATGCCTCCTTGTGGTTGTTCGTTCATCACTTCGTTTTGCCGTGACATGGATAGGCAAAGGCAGGCAAACAAGCCAGCTAAGCGCTCATTGGTAACAAGCTATAGAAGATGGCTGAAAGTATGTAGGTATATGCATGGGGAGCTTGTGCACTCTTACATTCGAAAATGACTTTTAGTCTTAGTATGTATGCAAGCAAACCTAAACGGTCTGAGCTGCTACAGACTTTCGTGGCATGGGTGGCCTAGCCGCAGCTACTAGTACTGTCCCCAATGGGTGCTAATGCATACATACGATATGCGCACATGCGCGCCATGCAAGTATACAAGTAAAATGACTATGTATGTATAACCAAACTAGAGCTTCGAAACATTGTCCTAGCACGTGCATCTGAGAAGCACGAGAGAGCCATAGAGATAACGCTCGCGCCGTATAATGTGCCTTGGAGCACACAGCACGTATATGTACACGTTATGGTGAACCAAAGCTGCGTGCAAGTATTAGCTAACCAGCTATGCCCTTACTGCGTACTATCGGTCGTGCGCTCATACGACTGCATTGGAAAGGAACCCAAGGCCCCAGCGTATACTCTCTGTGTGTCAGCTTGAACGCGATATCAGCGCGCCCAATTTATGTTTGTGCACCGGGAATTTTCCACTTTGTCCCCTATGAGGATATCTGAGATTCGAATGTTGGGTGAGCAGAGCAAGCTGAGAGCCCTCCGTTTCGGGGTCTATTGGTGGAAATCTCCGGCATTCGCAGACAGATAGCGGGTGTGCTGTGCGACACACTGAATAATGCGCTTTGACACTATGCGCTTTCTGCGATTTGAACAACGTCGTTCCGGTTCCGGTTTCGGAACGTTGTGACGTAATCGGAACTCGAACCAAGCGCCAGTGAATGTTTTATGTACCAAGGAGAGAACAACGCTCAATAACACTCGGATGACCATTGAGGCTCACACAGAACCGCAAAAGAATAAGGGTGTTCAGAAGTTTTGACGTATTGTCATACTGCGCCGAAACATTATTTTACTGTGTTCGGCGCGAACAGAACGGAAGGAAGCAGCCAGCCAGCCACCAGGAATAAAAACGATTGACAAAAAAGTTCAGGAAAAGTATGCGTATTGATCAAAACGTTGGCACCACTCTCCAGTCGATATGCCTGTTTTTGTCACGATAACAACGCAGTGCCCAACGAACGGCCTTTGGTAGACGACACTGTACAAAACATATTATAGAGATTTAGCAATTTTCCACACAAAGCTCTAATAATCACCACTGCCACTCCATCTCGAGAACCAACGAAAAGCGTATCCAAAAGCAAACTCACATTGCTTACAACCAAAGAAACCTCATAACCAAAGGTTACCCGTGTGTTGAAGCGCTTCATATCTGTCGGAAACATGCCTCGGCTCAGATTCATTAGCACATATGTAACAAGGGTGACACAAGAAAAGAGTTGCACCAGAAAGGTCCGTTGTGGCTACCATAGTTCTGGAATCCAACTTGGGTCGGGGACTGAGTGAAACCCGATTGGCGTCTCTTATCTTAATGGACGCCGTTATGAGTCAAGCATACCTAAATAATGCATATGTACTTACACGCCGGATCAGCAATGCATGAATAAACCCACAGCCTGCGCCTGCCTGTGACCTCTGGTGACCAATACGGGCCGAAAAGGCAGGCTGATTTTTTATTTGAAACAGACTGTTGGCATCCGGCGCTGATCGATATACGTATGTATATGTATGGACCTTTATGTCGACTTAATTCCATGGCTTATTGTCGTGTCAGTAACGCAGGTCCGCGTCTTTTAAGGCTTGGGTTTTGGGCCAAGTCTGAAACAAATAATCTGCCAGCACGTCTAAACTATAAAAGTTGCCACGATTTACGTATGCCAAGCCAAGCAACCATACGGTCGCATGCATGCAGTTGCGTCAACTACTCTAGAATTAGCCACAATAATGAACGTGATGGCGTAGTCGTTCAAAAATTGCACATTAGCACAACACGCCTGGTCGCTCCTTTAGTCACGTGGCATGATCGGGAATTAGGTGCACTTATGATTTCCGCTCTAAAGTCCATTAAAAGCGCGCGCACGCTAGAGTCAAATAACACGGGACTTCAATGTTGGTTCCAAAGTGTTCTGAAGTGTGTACCCGGGGTATACGTACCTAGTACGCTGGCCTGATTACTAAATACACTTTTCGACGTATCTATAAAGACGCCAATATCGTAAAACGCGTGCAGGGTATTTTGCGTGTGTCGGTAATTTGAGTCACATTCCCAAAAGAATAGAACGCGGCTCGTCTCGCGACCTGGTTTCCCGCACACTCACAGAATGCGAATACTAAAATTGGCTTTTCTTATGCATAACCTGTAGTTTGCCAAGGAAATACGTACATTAGTAAGAACGCCAAACCAATCGTTGAAGGGTTCTCCTCGTGGAAAAAAACACGCATTCAAAAAATTTATCTATAATTAAGACCTGGCCTCCGCTGAGTTTTCGTGTAACGGCATTTTTAACGCTCGATTGCACCACACGAAATTGCACCAGAACTCAATTTCCGCTGCTCGGATGTTTTCACACCAGAAAAATGGGTGCACAAAATTTTTTCATGAGAAAAGAAAGTTTTTCTCATTTTGAACGGTGACATGAACTCCAGAGCATAGCAGAGCACGCGCGCAAGTGTTCCAAGCGTTCAAGCGAAACTCACGCATGACAGATGGGTACTGCTGTGTTTCATACATTACATTTGTGAATTGTGGTCTGTTCGCTTTATAGATCCTGGTCCTGGGTTATGTATATGTAGTTTCCGGCTCCGTGGCCTGTCCGCCGGACTGTAGTACTGACAGAAGTGAGAAGAGCGGAACATAAGCCTATTTAACGAAACGGAAAGTATTTTTATTGAGCATACCTAGGTATTGATATAAGCCCGTACAAGTTCTCCTAAAGCTTGAGCCTAAAAAGCTGAAAAGTGCACTTGGTGTTACGCGAAAGTCACCAGTACTCGACGCTAGCAAACTGCAGTGACAAACTCCAATGTGACAGCGCCAGCGCCCGAACAGTTGGTGTGTGTCAGAGAATCAACTCAGGAATAATCTTGGGTTCAGATCGTTAAAACGACCACGTATTGCACCACAGCGTACCAAATTAAAGTATTTCAGCGGAACAAAATGACTAATACCACACTGCGCACTTGCTCGCGAACTTCGAACCGAAGAGTTTGCTCAAGTTTGCATGCAGACGCCGTCACATGCAAAGAGAGATAGAAAACGAGCGTGTGACAACCCATCAAGTCAATTGCTCACAAGTGCGTGCTGTTCCAATTTGTTGGCTTGGACTGCGGGCGTAGTGTGATCTTGGTGCACCACGTGAAATGTAGGGGCACAAAGTAGGAACGTCAATAACGTACGCGAGGCCTCCAATAATAAAATAGTTCGTGTCTCTTTCGCACTGACAACAAGCATAATGCTTGCGAATGAAGCATCAAGCATGAACCTTTGCATGGACGCATAAACAAGATGATAAATTTTGTAAAGGTCGGACTTGATAAAAATTGCCCATATACACAAGTAACGGGGATAATCCTTGGCTAGAATGGGTAGCCTCCTCATTTCCGCTCATGTTCGGACATGCAGACCCGAACAGCATTCTTCATGGCCAGTAGATCTCACATCTCAGCTCTTAATCTTGCCATCACATTTAGAACAACAATAAGCACAAAAGCAAACTTTCAGTAAAATGAAGGCCGATATTCTAATGAGATCCTGCTGATAGGTGGACCGAAGCCCGCACATCCGTTAGCAATCTGGGTGGCCTCAGACTAAAATGTCGATAGACACATACAAGGATAAATTCCTATTTATGTGCCATGCAAAAAATGAAACACCCAGAAGCGGATATGCACAGTATGTGGAGAAATTTTCCTGATGATTACACTCTTCACATGAAGGCTGAAAAAATCACACACACCAAAGCTGAATATGCCCGAGCAATCTAGAGCAGCGCTCGAACGGGATCCCGATCCCGATAAAATCCCGATTAATTCTCCGGATTCCGATAAGCAATCCCGTTCACGCACTGCTGTAGAGTAAAAAAGTAAGGAAAAGTCTGCTCTTTGGTAGTTTCGGATAATATTACCACCACGGAACAACTAAAGCAAGGAGAAGTTGAGAAGTCACAATTAGCCAGGGTCAAGGTCAAGCGCTCTCCTGGGGATATTGGTCTTTTATCCGCTTCTGACCTCCTTTCTCCTCCTGAAAGTTAGTGGGACCAAACGACACATTTGGTACCTACCGCATCGGTGATTTGATGCACAGTACCAGATACAGCAATGTTGTTTGTGCTTCAGAAAATAAACAAGAAGGGAAAGAAAAAGCCGCAGCTGCAAAAACAATAAACCCATTGGTACCAGCAGTGTCAGTTGGGGGTCTGAGTCTATTTGTTATCAAATTAGTATACTTCTGTTACGCCACTCTCTCTGGCAAAAAACGCCGGGCCGCTCATATTTTTGCCACACATGATGTTTGCGTATATCGTTTCAAGTTTTTTTGGGACCCCAGATTATGTTTCATGCTGGCGCATAGCTGGTACCCCCAATGGAGGGTGAAAGCAGCTTCAAGTGCAGGTAGCGAAGCATGTACTGTATAAAATAACTGCAAGCCACCATGAATACACATCAAACAACGCCAACACGAGCCGATGCAGCGAAGAAAAGAAAAACTGCTGGTGTATGAACCAATGTACTGAATAATAAGAAGCGCTGGATCCTTTCTATTCTTGAGAATACACGCCACCTTCGAAATCGGGCTCGGGCGTGCCATTGCCTTTACATACAACTGCTGGGTATGAACCAATTGATGCGCTAGACTTTAAAAATTATTAGCGCGTGCCAGTTCCTGCCGCCAATATGACTAATGATTATGGGAAAGTTTGAGCCCATTAAAGAACGTATACCTAGTCAGGTACATTGCAGTGCTCCGCAAAATGATTGACGGTCTCAGATAAAATATTTATGCACTGTTTGTGCGTGCATGCAGAAATAATTGGCGTGCCCGGTTGGTTCAGCAGAGTACCAGCATGATTATACATAGTTATATTTCTTGTGAGTTTGCACCATTTGAACAGGTGTAGTGTCTGTATGTGCCATTCGGCATGGTTTTGAATTGATAGGAACTGGAAACAACGGTTAGCTGGACGTAGCGTAGATTACTTATTTATTCTGCACCATCGAGCATAGCAAAACTTGGGGCAGTATCAACTCTGCTGGCATAACCTTGGCATGAATTTGGGTAAATTTTGGTTCAGCTGTAGACGTGGCGCACTAATTTTGACCAGCGTAAAAGTTGTTCATTTGGTGCAGGTAAACAACTGTTACGCTGGCCGAGTTTAGCACGCCAACTGTATCGCTAGAATACGTACAGCTCAACTAAAATTTGCCCAAGTGCATCCAGCAAAGTTGATACGGCTCTTGATGTTGTCACGCAAACGAAAACCAAACATAACAACAAAAACTAACAAGATAGGTAGGTATTCATCGGCCAAAAAAAACAATAATCCTTGAGACTCGAAGCCAGACTACAACAATCAGACGCACATGTTTAGTTTCTCATATACGTATCGAAATAAAGACTCCCACGAAAAAATTCTCTGTCCATCTCTCACACGTGCATCTTATAGGTCCTGACCGTGTTATCACAGCCAGCCGACGCTACAGTATCACTGATGGTCCAATCACAAGCCAACAGTTTATCCTCGTGTGCGTGCATGTCATACAAACAGGCCAGCGGTGAGCGGATGTCCCAGAGTTTCACTATTCCATCATAGCCGGCCGAAATGAATTGTTGTTCGTTGGCAGGAGACCATGAAACATCACTCACCCAGCCGTTGTGCGACGTGTAGACGCGACGCACCATTGAACCCTCTACAACAATTGGTCATGGACTTAATTTCGTAATCTGGGGGAACGGGGGACTTTCTTGGATGAATGACGGCCTTCTAAACGCATATAAAAACGCGAAAACCATGCTTTCGCGCCTTCTGGGCGAAATTCGTACCAGATAGAATTGACATCTTCAGGTGCAAGTTGCTTAATTTCAATGCACCACGCGCTTCTCGTCTCGTGAACGAAGGCCAGAGCATCACCTATCTATCGCATCCGACAATTGTATGACAAACAACAAATGATGTCGAAATACATATCTTCGAGCAAATGAAGATCAGCATATTTCATGTGCAACCGAATACGCACCTTTATTTCGCGAATCCCACAATCTGACATGTTTATCAACGGAGCTGGTCAGCAACAGATGGCTGAAAGGCGAGATTGACATTCGCGTAAACGCACGGCTGCCGGACAATGTGCATTTCGGTCCTGAATATGTCGCGAAACGACGGGCTGCGTCGACTTCGCCGGCAAGCGCGGCGACCAATAGCATGGTTGGACAACATCTCGGCCTTATCAAATTTTGTCTGACCCGTTTTTTGTAATAGAGCTGGACTGGCGCCGTGATTTCGAGCAGCGTGGACGATGCTCACGTTGTGTGGGGAGCCACTTCTACGCTGGTCAAATATGGTGGCACAACTCAATCACCATGAAAGTGTGGGTCATGGTCGATATTGGCCGATCCCAAGTCAGTCCAATCCTGCAGCGCTTGCCCGCAAAGTCGATACGGCCCAAAAATTCTGTCAAATTTTTGCAAAACCAACAAAGAAATAACATCAAAATCCCCCAACCAGCTAGCTCCAGATCCCAGAGTATGATTGTGGCATCAAAACTGGCCGTCACACATTCGGCCTGGTCATGCGGCGACCAACATACTGCGCTGACATTCTCGTGATGTGCGGAGTGCGTTACCATCGGGGCCTGGATAACAAACAATAGCCGGTATTCTGGCAACGGTTGTTTGGACAATTGGATTTCTTTTTTAGTTCCCCGTGGATTGGACCGAATAAAATTCGGGTCATGCATGATGGCGTCAAACATGAGCAGTCTGTTTTGCTCATACCGTAAGGTTAAAAATTACTCTTCGCTAATTTCTTGCTGTGTACTGGCAAAGTTTGTTAGTTTTTATTCACATCTGACATGATGGACATGCAAAGTGCAAATTGCCAAGTTCACGTTATTATGGAGCCGTACTACACCCTTTAAATTTCTGCTCATATGAGTTTCTTTCTTAATTTACCAGGTGCAGTTTGCAGCAGCCTGGAATTCTGTCAAATGAACAAAACGCGAGGGCAAATTCGCATCTGAACCAAATCCCATTAATGTCAGATCCAGGTGCAAATAAAACTTCTCGTTGAACGTTAGACAAGAATAAGAAGGCAACAACCCCCGCCCAACCTTGCTCGGAGTACTCCTCGGCCGTTTGCCAGCACTTTTTGTCCCATCACCAGCTTCGCCGGGTGTTGCGGTGTCCCAGATTTTCAAATACGTGTCGAACCCGCCGGATGCGAGTCGTGTGCCATCAGCATTACACGTCACGCACTCAACACTGCGCTCGTGACCACGATATACACAGATCGGTTGCAGCTTGGTGGTGGTGTGGGGCTGCAATGTTGACCAGGTAGCCAACAGCGCAGCACAGCATATAATACAACCACCCCTACGACGACGATAGCAAGTGTTCCCCGGTGTTGTTCTCGACTTTTCGGTATGTTACCAAAATCATCATTTGCGAAACAATCAGTACATTGCTGCGAGTTGGTTTTGCTACTGCGACCCATATCGTATCGATTTGTTTTCACAGAAGGTGTTGCGCACCTGACCATTGTCTGTCAGCTCTGTCAGCAGTGTAGTTCCTGGTTTGGAGGGGTATTAGGCGGTACCGCACCTAATCTTTTGAGGTCGACAGTTTGACCTAATTTTGCCCTTTTTGGAAAAGGATCAATAAAAAGGATCACAAAAATCACACGAGCTGGATTTATCCTGATGACACGTGCATGATATGGCAGACTAGACAAGCAGAATTATGCGCCTTCCAAATAAAAAGACGTTTCTTCTTGAGCCTACAAAAAACGACTTGTTATCTACCGCATGACAAGTGATGCCTAGCTTTTATTGTTGAACAGGATTTGCCACATAACCTTCGGGCGTTTGCATTGACCTGGCACTGGCGGTGCAAAAAACAAATGAAAAAAGACAAGTGGTGCGAAAGTGAAGTTGCCAAATAAACTACAGTCTACCCTCTTTATGCTGACACTGTTTAGAGTGGAACCCTCCATGCACCGGATATTTTTCAGTGCTATTTTGGCAACCCATACCTGCCGTCAACCAGGTAATTACTGCTCTATTTTGTGGATATTCTTATACTGACAGAAACTGTCCGGTCCGGTCATGTCATTATAAAGACAAAGAGGGTAAAAAATAAATCGCAAGATAGTCTCTGACCCACATTGTAGCTCCATTGCACAATCGTCTGGTCGTGTGAGCCGGATACAAACTGCAGTGTGCCATCAGCGACGGCAGTTGGCAACAAGCCAACGCATTTCACGGGGTCCGTGTGCTGGTCGCGTTGTTGCAGCCGTTTCTTACCCGTTTGCAGGTCCCAAAGAGTGATTGAATTGTCATAAGAACCCGACACGATTGTGCTGAAATTTATGGTTGGTTGGATGAGGATGAACACAATTATTAAAAAACTTTTATTAAAAATATTCCCCCAACTTCTTCAAGGACAACAAAAAATTGCGCATCAGTCTTGAAAATTCAATCAATTCAAACAAAGTCAAATGCCGAACGATATGATACAAGATAACAAGCGAGTAACGGCTGAAAGCGAGCACCAGATCTAACAAAAACGAACACACCTAGTACTACTGGAACATCGGACAGCCGACACCCAATCCTGATGGGGCAAGGTGAATAGCGTTTGCGGCGGTGGACAGCGTCGAACGCATTCGATGCGCAACACGGATTCGATCGATAGATTGTGATCGCGAACGAACTCGGCCAGACTCACTCGCAGCAGAATGTCGTTGATGAGGAAATCGAATGATTCGTTCGCCGAAGGGCCTGCAGAATCGGACGATGTTTCGAAATGATAATTTAGTATATGATAGGGAAAGGGATATTTGTTCAAGCGTGACGCTGCCAAACGTACCTGAATATGTCTTTTTGTAAGCTTGGCTTCATTCAACAATGTTGTGTGTGGTTGTGGGTGACTAGTGTTGTTTTCGTCTCAATTAACGTCATGTCAGCCTGTTTGTTTGTTTTCAGTCCAGGCCTTCAATGTCAGGCAACGCCACGGGCACGAAAAACCGGGATGACGAAAATTGACTGACGTGAGGTGACAAGTCGCGCGTCTAATGGCGCAATTCGTTAGTGTGAAATGAAAATGAACCCACCTTGACCTACATAATTTGTGATAATGCTCGGTTTTTTTTGTTTCATTGCTCAATCCTCATTCGTGTCTACTTATGTTGCCTGGTCTTCTGGTTGAACTTCACTTGCACGATACGAATGCATTTTCGCAATGCGCGACGTTATCCATGTCAGTTTCATGGATATTCATTTCATACATGCGTGTTATGCACTGACGGGGCAGTGTAGTTCCTGGGGCGGGAGGGGGTTCCCCACCTCGGTGCGCCTGGTCCTCCTCCTACGCCTGCCCCCCTGTTCTCCCTCCGGGCACGTCTTCTCCCCAATTTTTGCCTAAAATAGGCTAATTTAGGCCTAAAATAGGTCCCCTCCGAAAAAAGCGGTCCCGTCCCGCCTGTTCGCCCTCCGGACCAGGAACTGCACTGGTTTGGGGTGAGCGGTTTCTCCACATAGACAATCACATCTCACCTTTGCCGGCACTTTCCGCGACCAATCCGTGCAGCAAATCATTCAGCTCGCCTGGGCCAGCGCTGTCTGGCACCGATAATGGATGTGTCGGAATGCCGACCCTGAAAAAAGTAGGTAAACAGGATTTTCGAACTTCATGAAGGAGTCAGGAACGGGCTGGAATGTGATTTCCCGGGTTCGCTCCGGCGCCGGCTGGATCCGGTTTTCTTATTATTTCACGGGCACCGAATCCGGCCGGAGATTTGGAAGACAGGGGATATACTGGCGGACAGAACAACCCTTTTCACGAAAAAACCGCAGGCCCGAACACTTTTCCATGACGAAGAATCGGTTTTTTAACATTTTTTGGAATAATTTCCGAAAAAAAAGATAAAAAAAACGTAAGGATAGCGGAACCCAAAGTAGGGTTAGAGGTCGGTGGGGGTACCCGACATCTGGAAGTACGAACGAAAAGAAACAAATCTTTGCTCATTTGCATCATTACATTAGTGCCATTTTTCGGCTCAAGTTACTGAATTCAAGTTTTTTTCACACGAAATAAACCCCAAAATGTTACATGCTGCGTTTCGGAAACATTTGTTTCGAAGAAAATTTACTTTCAAAAGCCTTTTCTCAATATGTCGTGCTGATGCCATAGTGCTGACCATAGCTTTGCACGTTGGTGCGCGCGATAGAATTCCACAATTCCATCCACCCATCTGTGATAGAGCTATAAAGCAGTGGCGAATGTTTTGAACCGTAAGTGTCGGGTCCCAAAAAACCCGATACCCGACATCTGGAGGCACCCGACACCTGTATTTTTTGGGCACCCGACTCTATTCGAACAGGTTGACGTCAGTACAGGCAGTGCCACGCAGACGTGCACAGGACCACAAAATGCTAAATACTTCATTTTCCGGTAAAATTGCTGAGGGTAAAAGTTAGGGGGTTGGGTAACTTTTTTTCGATAAAAAAGCGGGTCGGGTAACAGTTTAACACACATTACTAGTATATTTGCGGATAGAAAAGAACCGGTTTTTTTTCGTGAAAAAAACTGAAAAAAAACGAAGAAAAGGTCCATTTTTCGGAGCGAAAATGAATTTCCGTGAAAAAAAATACCGGGCAAAATTTTCATCAACTTTTGACCAAAAATGACGTTCTTGATCCTCATTTTTCAGCATTCTGAAAGTTCATCAATGCAGAAGTGCCATCTGGAGGTCTGGAGCCAGGTAAAGTGGAGCAGTTTCTATGTCTAGCACATAGTGTCTTTGCTTTACGCGATCACGGCGTCACAGCAATTTTTCAGGTTAAAATACCCTGTGCCTATTGTTTGATACCCCCGTACTGGAAATTTATCGTCTGGAAATATTTCGGGTTTTTTCACAAAATACGTATAAAGAACCGGTTTTTTGCGACTATAGTACTACAGACATACTGTACACACAACATATTTGGCTGTTCCAATTGATTCAGGGCAAGGCTTAAGCCAAAGTAAGAGTGACTAAAATTACGGCAATTTATATTTTCGAAAAAAAACGTTTTGGGTTAGAATAGGGAGGGCGCAATGCATCTCATGACTGATGAAGACCCGGATGCATTGTGACATATATAGTCTCCTGAGAGGGTCCGAAACTATATATGCAGCTTTAGACCACTCTATTATTATAAAAATTGCTAACTAAATAAAACACTGCTATACACTCCTTTAATATTGGGTTTGGTATTGGGTTTTGAGTCAGGTATTGGGTTTGGTATAGGGATCGGCGTCGATCATGTAGACCGACACCCATAGTAGTGGCTGAGGGGGGGGTTACCCCCCTCTGAGCAGTGATGTAGTTGGTCCGAGCAAGAAAGCTAGCTAGCTGGAGGGGTCCGGCACAAGAAAGCTAGCTAGCTAGCCGGGTACCCCGATTTGGGGGGGGGGGTATTGGTCCAGAAGTCAAAAACAGGAGTATAAAATTTGGTCTAAATTATGCTAAAATAAGCCTTAAAATGCGTATTTTTGTGCACGCGTGAGAAAATTTGAACGAATTTTACCATTTTGTCCCATAAAATGGTCATTTTGGCACTAAAGATCAACACTTTTCTTACTTGATGACCGGAGCAAGAAAGCTAGCTAGCCAGTTTGGGGGGGTATGGGTTTCGGAGCAAGAAAGCTACCTAGCAGTTGGGGGGGTAATACCCCCCATACCCCCCCCCCCAACCACATCACTGCCTCTGAGTACTTACCTGCCACAAAACCCGAGGGGGGTTGGGGGGTTGAGTACTTACCTCTCACAACTCCAAATCATACCTCTCACAAGCAATTTTATACCTTTTTAAGGCAAAAATCGGTGTTTTTCGACCTTATTTTCCCAAAAATCGCGCGCTCCGCGCGGAAACCCACCCATAATACCTATTTTTAGGCGATTTTCGGCGAAAATTTGGAAAAAGTACTATTTTTACCTCAATTTTTGGCCAAAATTGTATCACAAAAACGGAGTTTTTTCGCCTTGTTGGGTGACCAAAATCATACCTCTCACGCTTCCGGTCCCAACCCCGCATCATACTTACCTCCCAGTCCCACACATGGGCCTGCCACTACACTGCCGACACCGACGCTTTTTTGGAAAGTACCGACACCGACGAAAAAACACGCCGACACCGACCTCAATTGTATTTTTTCGAAAATTTGCAATTTTAGCGAAAAACTTGTACTTTTAGCAACTTATTGAGATTTAGAGCGTGATTGGAGAACATAGAATAATTTCGCACAAGGAAATTGCGCATTTCGGAAATTTAATTGCGCAGCAGTGCTGTGGCTGAGGGGGGGGGCGGGGGGCCCAACGGTATACCCTACCCGCCCCGGCCTGGTACGCTACCCCCCTACCCAGTGCTGTGGCTACTTTTGCGGGGCGGGTAGGGTACATAGGTGTATACTGGCAGACGGAAAAAAACCGGTTTTTTTTCCGGAAAAAAACCGAAAAAAAACCGTTTTTTTTTCCGAGACCCGAATACTTTTCCATTTATTTTTCCGTGGATACCTTTTCGGTTTTTGATCGGAAAAATATCGGTACTTTATTCCAATTTTTCCAAAAAATTGTAATGCAAAACTGATGAGTTTTTCGATTTCAGTGAAAAATTGGCTGGAGCACAAAAATTAACCAGCCCAAAATGGGCCAAAAAGCGTGTAAACCAAGTGTTTTCGACTGACTTCAACACTCTTCAAGAGCACTCTCGTCACTTCGAACAAATTTTGCACTGAAATTCTTATATTTTTCGAAATTACGTTCTTAAGTACTGGAAAAGTATTTGGAAAAAAACGGTTTTTTTTGCGGAAAAAAAACCGTTTTTTTCCACAAAAAATAAAGAACGGTTCTTTATGACAGTATACATAGGTGGAAAAAATCGGGGCGGGTAGGGGGTAGTGTACCTGGGATTTTGGGGGGGGGGAAAATCCGGTTTGGGGGGCGGGGGGCGGGGGAAGATTTTTCGGGGCGGGTAGGGTACAACACAAGTTTTTTCGGGTGCCTGTTTTTATGTACTAAAAAGTGCATATATCGCGCGCAGCGCGAGATTTTTTGCACTTTTTAGGGTTTTCGGTCGAAATTTGGGCATTTTTGACCGAAAAATGGGCATTTTGGGGGTAAAAATAGGGGCGGGTAGGGTACCAGGGCGGGGCGGGTTATTTTTGGAAATTACCGGGCTCCGAAAAAAAAGGTTTTTTTTCGTTTTTTTCGAAAAAAAAAACGGGTTTTTAGTTGGTCAATGGTCACTCATAAAGCCTAAGTGTAGTCGCACATTCAAATTCAAATTCAAATTTTATCTGCACGCTTTCGCAAAGACCTTTACACAAGATCCGGAGAAACCCTAAAAAATGAACATGAGTATTAATAAATGAAAATGTGAACATGAACGAACAAACGACAAAGAAAACGTACCGGCGAGATTCAACCAACCAAACTAACATTAACTAAGCATAAACGCGTGAGTCCGCGCTTGGTGGAAGACTTACACAGACTTAGACAAACTTCCCAGCCGTCAACCCAACCCACTCACTCTTTCTGTTTGCTGAACAGTTCAGCGGACAAATGCTTTTCAGGAACAGATTCAGGCTTCTGATCATCATTTGCGCTGTCCATCGCGGACGCGGAACCTAAGAAATAGGACACGAAATTTAGAACGGTATACGGGACGCTGAGGCTGAGTGGCAACAGCAAAGCAAAATACGAAAGTAAAGCAAAAATAAAAATATTTTTCTCAAAAAATTGAACTTTTTGAGTTAAAAAATTTAGAGGAGATAGCAATCTTTAAGAAAACATCGGTGCCTGATTCGCAAAGGAAACAATTATCCGTGTCAATTTCAAACTTGCACTTATTTCTTTGGCGTTCTGGTTCACTATCAGTGTCTCTATCGGACTGTTGAAGGTATTGATGTGGGTTTGTTGAAAAAAAGTGGCACCCCCACTTTTCGCACCAGTCGGACACCAAAAGGCACCCCCAGCCCCACCTTGGCTTTGGCACCTACCCTAGAAATACCCACCGCCCCCCTCAAGTTGGCACCCCCGCCCCGTGTTAGTATCTAAAGGCAAACCAGCCGTGCTTTGCACTCTTAGACCATACAGTATCACCCTGAATTCTTACACACCTGTTGCTGTGTCCACCTCTCGGCATCTTTAGGCATAAAAATGGGCATTTTTAGGCCTAAAATGGGTGATTTTAGGTCAATGATGTCAAAAGTCGCCAAAATACCCTTTTTTATGGAGATTTTTTTCCAAAAAAGGGCAAAAATCGATCAAATTTTCTACCTCAAAAAGTGACATTTTCCTGCATTTGGGTCTTCCCCCTTCCCCCAGGGAGGTTCACTAACCGCCGCGCCCGACCAGGAACTACACTGGGGCCTGTGTTTTAGAGTGGGGGGGGCTTTGGGGTAGCCCCCCAGTACAGTGGGTATCCCCAACCCCTCCAACCTCCCAAACCGGGCTCGGGTTACTGTAGCCACGTATTACACGCTTTACGTGTGAAATCGATACACACACACACACACGTTGATCACTCCCGATAAATAAAGCGGGAAAGGAAATGGAAAATAACTGCTTGTCAAAACCTGATTCAATTTGAAAAAATCGCTAGAAACCCTCCTTGCCGATGTAGGAAAAATATGGGGATGGATTCTCATATAGTCATTGTGCGACCAATACCTGTTTTTCTGTCTGCTTAGGTGCCAACTGCACCCAGATTTTGGTCAGTTTACATTTAAATCAGTCGTTTTTCGGACATTTGGGAGCAATACAAGTTGCACGCACCCCGTTAACTTTGGAAAAAAGCCTGCTTCAGCGTCCCGCCCGACTGTTGCATGTGACTCTCATATCGAGCATCTAGAAATAAAACGAACATCAAATTTAAGCTCCTGGCTCAGTGTAGTTCCTGGGGGAGGGGGACTCCCTAAGGTACACTAATTTCCCCGACCAAGGTACACTAGTGCACTAATTTCCCCTCCGGGTACACTAATTTCCCCAATTTTTGCATAAAACGGCCATTTTTAGGCCGAAAATGGACATTTTTAGGCCTAAAATGTGTGATTTTCAGGTCAATGTTCTCAAAAGCCGCCAAAATACCCTTTTTATGCAGAATTTTTTCCAAAAAGGGGTAAAAATAGGTCAAATTTTCGTACACTAATTTCCCCGCCGGAGCAGGAACTACACTGTCCTGGCCCTTATAATACCCAGAAATATATTGATGGGCAATGTCGGCGTTGTTTCAGAATCTTCATCAAGGTGTTGCGGTGTTCATTTCGAAGCTCCAGAAAAGTTTTAGAACGAAACGGACAGCAAATTCGAGCTTCCCGCACTTGTCTACCGCCAGAAAATTACTTGTAGGCGTTATCGAGGAAGAAAGTGAAACAAACCGCGTCGTCCGGCACAGGCCGAGGTGTGCGGGACGGTCTGTCACTGGGAACGAAGCGTCCCGTCACCAGCGACTCATGCTTGATCAATGTTTCGCCTCGTTTCACCTTTCCTTTACGAATCAGGCACCGATGTTTTCTTAAAGATTGCTATCTCCTCTATAAAAAATTGAATATGTGTGATTGTGAATGATCTCTTGCATTAGTTTTCGCGCGGCCATTTATATCGAGCTCATTTTCGAGCTTGATGTGCCGAACGAACTAAGCTGAAGCAAATCGGAATGAAGCCAGACAAAACCAAGCAAAACTGAACAAAACCGAAAGCACGGTTATAGGACTGAAATTGCACATATGAACGCGAACCGCAAACGAACCGCGAATCATGCGAACAGGTAAAAGGCGCCTCCCGATGGTAGCTCCCTGCAACACCAGCAGGGGCAGATCCACAAAAAGACCACGAACAGCCACAGATCATCGCTAACTATCAAGTTCAGAAAAATCAATTGTCTGGTTCAGGCCCTTTTATTTTGGAGCGTAGTCGGTGCGAAGTGGCTTACAAAAAAATAATCTTCGACAGTGCACTTTTGAAGTCAGTTGGTTTTGGTCATAAAATCTGATCACAGCCTTCGATTTCAGGTCATAAATTTCAGAATCGCTACACAGCATAAATTTCAAATTTTGCAAAACGTTTACTTATCCAAATACTTTTGGCTAAATCCAAACTTTTGGCCAAATTCTGCGTGGTTTGTCAAAAGAGAAAAGGAATTTTCAGGTCCTGTGTCTTGGCTCTGTCGTCATTCTTCGTTTCACTTTATCGTCTGTCGTTCACAAACTTGTAGCCGACACCACGTTTGTAGCGCTGACTGCCTGGAATCCATAAGAAGAAAAAATTGCAAGAAAGGAAAAACAGAAAAAAAGCACGGTTTTTTCACTTGCCACTTTTGCGTGCCGAACGTGAACCGCGTCTGCTCTTGGCGTCGCGTCGCATACTTCGGCGACTGGAATTATTTTCAACCGCATAAAAATTAGAAAAATTCTCCAAAAGTCAGAAATAAGATTTTTCTACAACATTGTTGAAAAACTGAAGCAAGGGGCATGCCTGCTTCGGCGGCCATCGTCCCTGTCGCGACGACTTCGACGACTCTTGCCACCACGACGACTGCGACCACCACGACGACTGCGTCGGCGGCTGAAATCAGTTTTCGCTTGTGATTTTCTGGCACAGGTATGCCACCAAAAAAGAAAAACACAGGTTAATGCCACCAAAAATGTTCTTGACCGCTGTAGAGTTCAGCAAACTAAGAGCACGAACGCACCTTCGACGTCCTTCGTCCATGTCGCTGTCGCGACGATTTAGACGGCTCCTGCGGCGGGTTCGACGACTGCTTTTGCGGCTGAAATATTTCAGGAAAGTGCTCTGGTTGCATGAAATTCAATAATTGTCGCATGAACGCGCACCTTCGACGACTTTCATTCCTCGCGCGACGACTTTTGCGACTTTTTCGGATTCGGCGGCTGAAATGTCATTTCTAGTTATATTGAAAAGCCGGTCGTGGTCGTGCGGTGCGATTTCGCACCGTCAGTGAGATGGAGCACCGAATAAAATCTTCGCCAAAGCATAGGACATTAGCTGGGTTTTCACCTTCGACCTCGACGACTTTGTTCGCGACGACGACTTAGACCGCGACGACGACGGCTGACGCCGCGACGACGCGTAGCGCGACGTGTGCGACGCGATTTGTACCACTTTTGCACTGCACAAATGGAAATACATTTTTTACATGTGACTAAAATTAAGAAGAATCAGATCGCAATATTAATTCATTCGCATTCAATCCAACCATTCACTTCATCGCGAGCGATTCGTCGGATCTTGTGTTTGGCCCTGATCTTGGCGCGACGCGAATGTACGCCCTGACGCATTCGTTGGCCGATCGAACCGGGCGCTCGCTCGATCGCCGCCGTGTGCTCGCCTGAATTCAACGGTTGGCGAAATATCAGCACACTTGAAGGCCGCATAAATGATGATAGAAGTTGTGTATCTCTTCTAAACGCATGTCACGCACATCGTTGTCGTTGTTTGAGTCCGAGCATGCGCGTCTCCGAGCGACGACCACCGCGTCTCCTCGATCTTCGGGACCTGCGCGAACGGGAGCCTGAAAAATTTTAAAAATAAAATCAGATCAGTGTTTTGCTTAAGATTGATTTGTCTCTCTGAATTTTTAAAGGAAATATCTAGATCGGATAAAAACGTGCCGGCAGTTAGCGATTAGAGACCAGTAGTAATTTCACCGAAAACTAACGGTTTGATGATTTGAACGGTCGAACAGCTGACTGCATGATGATAGTTGAGATTGATATTCTTCTGGCGTTTGCCTTGGGAAATCAGGATAAGGAAGCCGATGCAAAAACGGCTGGAATAAAACGGCTGAATGATCCATGTGAATATAATTTATGAATCACAATTCTTGCTGCCCAACCTCCGCCCTTTTCTTGTGGCAACGTTGCATTTTGGTTCACTGGATGGCCATGCTTAACTTGACCTGATATCGATGTTTTTCTGACGCGCAATTTTAAAATTTAGTGTTTTTACATATGTATACTGACGACTTTGGTGGTGGTGACTGTGTGTGAACCACGCTGAGTTGAGACCATCTTCATGCGAGGTCACGGCGTGACCATCTGTTGGACCGCAAGCTACGCCGTTCAGGCAACCAGCCTGAAAATCTTTTGCACCGGAGGAAAATGCCCAATAAGTCAGGGCTTGTTTGGGACACACTTCGGATTTGTGATTTCAAAAAATAGGCCCCCACCATGTATTGGGTATGTGCAACCATATGGAACATCGCGCTGAAAGTGACCATAGACGGAGGCTTATTTGGAAAATCTTCCAACGCTTTCAATGCGCGCCTAACATGGCATGCATATCTCCGTGGACCCTGGGCCTATTGATACCTGTGCAGTAAGCAGCACCAAAACAGGCACGGTACTTGACGTGAGTGATGAGCATTGAAGAACTATTTTCAATATCGGCAACGTGCGTGTGTTTACGATCCCGTTGTTGACGAAGGTTACTGATTAGATGTGCACAATTCACGCGCACGCGCAGATGTTGCCGTTTTTAGTCGATTTGCACCGAATTTTAGCCATTTTAGGCCAAAAGGGTCTTTTGGAGTGAAAATGGGGCAAAATAGCGGGATACTGTACCAGACAGGGCGAGATACTGTACCAGACGCAGGAGTGACATACTATACTCCAGCCACAGTACTGGCCACTAATTTGCCGGCCCCCTTCAACACAATTGTAACAGCCACTTTTAGTACGCCAGTACTGTAACCCCATTATTATTTTTAGTAGGCATATTTGCGTGTGCGAACACGCCACCGTATGTTTTGACGTGTTTCTTCTGACGTTATTTCACTCCGGTTTTGCGTAGTTTTAGCCAGTTACCAGTTCAGTACCCACCCGGCTCTTTATAGTTTTTGTATCCTGATTTTGTATTGGTTTTCATCACAATGTATTAGTCTGATCTACATAAAACTATAATATGGTTCGTAACTCGCACTTTCTTAAATAATAGAGTTAGGTAACGAAACACATTAAGTAACTAAACATGGTACCCTAAAGTAACTCGCTAACTCCAGAGTACCTCCAACACCCTTTAGCAGTCCAAAAATCGCCCCAGACAACGCCCATTTTCGGTAAAGCTTGAGATGAGCGCAAATAACGGTTAAAATTTTGCTTTGCGCGCATAGCGACGCCCACAGTTTGTAAGGGCATCAAAAAGTACTTGGCCGAAAGCTGGATCCGCCAGCCGTCGCTACAGCACAAACAAACAACCTCAAACAAACATAGTGATAAAACAACGTCTAATATCTTTCAAAATCGTCGCCGACAAGCACTAGATAAAATTCACTCCTCCAGGCAGGGTTGGGCAAAAAACGTTTTTTTCTCAAAAGTCGTTTTTTTTAAAAAAAACGTTTTTTTTTAAAAAAACGTTTTTTTTAAAACGCCCAGATGACCAAAATATGCCCTCAAAAAAATTGGAAAACGCTCATGTTTTGAAGAAAACGTGGTTAAATGAAGTAATTCTATGTGTTCTGAGGCAAGATAAACGGGTTTCAACCCTTTTCTAGCGAGTTGTTAAGGTCCCATATCAGACCCGCATAATGGGACCAACTTTGGCCGGAGTCATCACTGAAAGTCAAACTCCGTATATCGACGTATCTCGACAAAGCAAAAATTGGTCGAAAATTTTTTGAAAAAATGCGACAAAAAATTGATTTTCCTTGATAATCAGGGTACTTTCCCTGAAAAATCAGGGAAAATCAAGGAAATTCATTGTTTAAAAAAAACGGAAAAGGACCCAGGCGTTTTTTTTAAAAAAAACGTCGTTTTTTAAGAAAAAACGCCGTCGTTTTTTTGCCCAACCCTGCCTCCAGGTGCCCATAGTGCGCCAAAAAGTTGGCTGCGCCGCTGGCATCAGCACAACTCACCGATTCGTCGCTCGGCACAGTATCCTGCAGGGTTGATGGAAGACTCATTACTATTGTAATCAGTTCATACTGCAGAGGCCCTGGAGGGAAGACTCATTATGGATTTGAATTTAAAGCGGATTAAGCGGAATCCTCGCGTAATGAGCCTTCCCCCCAGGGCCGTTTCCCAGGAAGGCTCATTATATATGTTGTATAATGCTCCCGCCTTTCCCGCGTGTATTCAGCCCAAACCCAAGACTAAGTTTAAGCCTGATCCAAGCCTAACCCTAGATATATGCGTAAACGTGAGCGTATGCATAAGCCTAAGCCAAAGTTCAAGCCTTAGCCCGTGCCATGGTTCAGGACCAAGTTCCAGCTGGATTCCGTTCAATCCGTTTTATTTTCAAATCCATAATGAGTCTTTCCCCAGCACGCAAAAATCCGTTTAATCCGGTTAATCCGTTTAATCCGTTTTATTGCTAATGAGTCTTCCCGGCACGTCCTGTATAGACAAGAGTCATGAGACGACTCTAAAAAGCTTGCTTGGCCAGATTCAAAAATGCTCCCGTTACCCACACTGTTTCGAAAAGCAAAAGAAAGAGATTGGGCGGAGAGAGATGATGACAAAGTTCCAGCTGGCTGACCTCAATTTGTTGCGTGCTTTATGTAAAGGCAGTCTACGGGAGGTTCAAATTTCAAATTTTATTTGCAAGCTCACGCAAAGACCTACAACGAGATCCGGAAAACACCTGAAAAATAAACGAGTGTACGTAACACAATGATAATCATGAATGAACAAACGACAAAACGTACCAGAGAAATTTTAAACCAACCAAAAACAGCAAGTAATTAACAGCAACTAATTTTGATCTGCAAGGATCGTGTCGTGACCATTTTGTTTTTTATCTACCGTATTGTCGGAAATAGAACCCGGGGGGTCGTATTTTTTCACTGGGGTCATTTTGGGGGGGTTCAATTTATGGGGGGGGGTCAATTATTGGGGGGTTATATTTGTCAGTTGGCCCGCCGACGAAAAAAATCATTGTTAATAATGCCCATAAAACTGGCTTGTTTTCGGTATTTTCTCACTTCAACAGCGGCAATTTTGCTTAAAAAGCTGTATTCTGTTGTGTACGCAACAGAGATCGGAAACGGGCTGGCCCGGCCCGGCCCGGCCCGGCCCGGTACCCGGGCCGGGCCGGGCCGCGATTTTGGAGTTGGTCGACCGGGCCGGGCCGGGCCGGAGATTCGGGGGGACCGGGCCGGGCCGAGCAGCCCGGCCCGGTCCGGCCCGGTATGCCTAAATTTGAACGAAATTACCATTTTTTGAACCAAAATTTTCAAAATTTTTGCGCTTCGCGCAATAACATTTCGTAGTTCTTGATCTTTTCAGTCATCGTTTTGAAGAAAGAAGCAGTAGCTAACTAGCTACCCATACCCAGGCCTTTGCTGTGCAGCAATCAACCTACTCCTACTGTACCAACCCCAAAAAAGCGTGCCTGCAATCAACCTACCTACTGTAGTACCGCCGACCGGCCGAGCTGGGGGGAGTCGTCCGGGAACAAAATTTTATGTCTACATATTGATGAGAATGTACTCTTAAGCGCTAATTTCGCGCGTCACGCGCGATTTTTCGCCTATATGGAGTGAAAAATACCGATTTTAAACCATTTTGAGCCAAAAATTATACCATACCTACTACACTACTGTACCAACTGGGGCGGCGACTTACGTACTGCATCAGGATGGCGCGTCAATCTACCTACCTACCTACCTACCCTTCCCCCAGCTGTACCAACCAGTGAAAACAAGTATTCTGCAGAAAATTTTCGATATTTTTCAGCTTTTTGGACTTTTTTAGTTTTCGGCCCTTGAAAATTGGCTGACCGGGCCGGGCCGGGCCGGGCCGACCTCAAGCCAAAACGGGCCGGGCCGGGCCGACCTGCAGCCCTCCACCGGGCCGGGCCGGGCCGGGCCGGACTTTTCGCCGACCGGGCCGGGCCGGGCCGACTTTACCCGGCCCGTTTCCGATCTCTGGTACGCAAGCTTAAACAACGTTTGACACAACAACACAGCCCTACCATACCACTAATCTGTGGTACGGTGAAGGTTGGGGGTGGGGTTCTATTAATGGGGGGGGGGTCAATTAATGGGGGGTTATATTTTTGATTTCGAGCCATTTAGGGGGGGTTCAAATAATGGGGGGGTCAATTAATGGGGGGTTCTATTTCCGACAATACGGTATGTTTTGCGTGTTAGCACCAACACCAACCAACATTTCGAAGTTTTGGTCATCGACGCGCACGATGACAATTTCCAGCTTGCTGCAGCTAATACACGTGTCGATAAGCAGCGATCAGCATGGGTCTCGCAACGATCTCGTTTGCAATGGGTTACGGTATTCGGGGGCTGAGTGACAACCTCCCGTAGACTGCCTTTACGCGGGGGGGGGGGACAAAATTTTTTATGTCTAAATTTTGTTGAAAATGTACTCTAAAACGCTAATTTCGCGCGCAGCGCGCGATTTTTCTCCTATTTGGAGTGAAAAATATCGATTTTACCGTATTGTCGGAAATAGAACCCGGTGGTCTATTTTTTCACTGGGGTCATTTTGGGGGGGTTCAATTTATGGGGGGTCAATTATTGGGGGGTTATATTTTTCATTTGGCCTCCCGCCCGACCAAAAAAATCACTTTTAATAATGCCCCTAAAATGGCCTGTTTAGGGTATTTTCTGCCTTTAACAGCGTTAATTATGCTTAAAAAGCCGTATTCTGCTTAAAACGCAAGCTTAAACAACGTTTGACACAACAACACAGCCTTACCATACCACTAATCAGTGGTACGGTGAAGGTTGGGGCTGGGGTTCTATTAATGGGGGGTTCTATTTTTGATTTCGAGCCATTTGGGTGGGGTTCAATTCAGTGGTGTAGCTACCCAGGCGGGGCGGCAACCTACTGTACCACCCAAAATGCGGGGCGGCAACCTACCTACTGTACCAGCCGAGCGAGGGGGGGGGGCGTACCACTTGGGGGGGGTCATCTGGAAACCGAAATTTTTTATGTCTAAATACTGAAGAAAATGTGGCCTAAAACACTAATTTCGCGCGCAGCGCGCGATTTTTTTGCCTATTTGCAGACAAATATGCTAATTTTATGCAATTTTAAGCCAAAAACGAATGTTTTGGGTGAAAAGTTAGGTGGGGCGGCAACCTACCTACTGTACCAGACTGTACCAGGCGAGGGGCGGCAACCTCTACCTACTGTACCTTGGGGGGGGGACCAGTGCGGTGGCTGGGGGGGGGGGTGGGGGTCCCCCCCCACCCTACCCGCCCCGGCCTGGTACGCTACCCCCCTACCCGCCCCGCTCTGGTACCCTACCCCCCTACCCGCCCCGCCCTGGTACCCCCCCTACCCGCCCCGATTTTTACCCCCAAAATGCCCCATTTTTCGGTCAAAAATGCCCAAATTTCAACCGAAAACCCTAAAAAGTGCAAAAAATTTCGCGCTGCGCGCGATATATGTACTTTTTAGCACATAAAAACAGGCACGCGAAAAAACTTGTGTTGTACCCTACCCCCCCCGAAAAATATTCCCCCCCCCCCCCCCTGGAAACCGGATTCCCCCCCCCCAAGATCCCAGGTACACTACCCCCCTACCCCGCCCCGCCTTTTTCCACCTATGTACCCTACCCGCCCCGCAAAAGTAGCCACAGCACTGGGGGGACCCCCCCCCCCCCCCCCCCTCCAGCCACACCCAGTGTAGTTCCTGGGGGGCAGGGGGTCCCCCCCTAAGGTACACTAACCGCCGCGACCAAGGTACACTAGCACACTAACCGCCGCGCCAGGTACACTAACCGCCTCAATTTTTGCCTAAAATCGGCATTTTTTAGGCCTAAAATGGCCATTTTTAGGCCTAAAATGGATGATTTTCAGGTCAATGATGTCAAAAGTCGCCAAAATACCCTTTTTATGGAGAATTTTTTCCAAAAAGGGGTAAAAATCGGTCAAATTTTCTACCTCAAAAAGTGACTTTTTCCTGGAGTTGGGTCTTCCCGTCCCCCCCTTCCCCCAGGGAGGTACACTAACCGCCGCACGGAAAAAAGGGATAGGATATAAAAAACACTTGAAATCCCCCCCCCCCCACCACCCCCCCCCCCCCCTCAGCCCCCCCCCCCACCCCCCCCCCCCCCCCCCCTAACCGCCGCGCCGGACCAGGAACTACACTGGCCACACCATTGGTTCAATTAATGGGGGGGTCAATTAATGGGGGGTTCTATTTCCGACAATACGGTATACCATTTTGAGCCAAAAATAGCAACCTAGTGTACCAGGATGGCTCGTCAGTCAATCTACCTACCTACCAGAGGTGGGAATCGGGCCGGGTTACCTCGGCCCGGCCCGGCCCGACAGTTCGCGCCGGGAAGTCCGGCCCTGCCCGGCCCGACTTGGAAAAAAGTCGGCCCGGCCCGGCCCGATTTTTTCGGCCCGACTTTTTCTGGTGATATTTTGAAGCATTTTTTGGTGCAAAAATTACTGTTTTTTGGTTTAGAAATTCCTGATAATCATGGAAGTCGGTAGGTACTAATTTGCAGAATCGCGAGAAATTTTGGCAAATTTAGCCTCACGATTTTTTTATTGAAATTTGGTGATGTCGGGCCTTTTCGGTGGCCCGGCCCGGCCCGACATTCCGGAAAGTCGGCCCGGCCCGGCCCGGCCCGACCGTTCGGGCCGGAAACCTCGACCCTGGGCTTTTGGCTCGGGCCGGGCGGGGCCGGGCACCCCGACCCGAAGCTCTGAAGTATTTTACTGAAAAAGTAGGGATTTTTTTGTCAAAAGTACTAAAATTTCTGACGGATTCGGCAAGTAAGTGATCAGTATTGTCTATCTGACGACCTTTTCATGGAAAACAATGTATTTTCAACCAGTGGTGGTGGTGTACCGTATTGTCGGAAATAGAACCCGGGGGGTTTATTTTTTCACTGGGGTCATTTTGGGGGGGTTCAATTTATGGGGGGTCAATTATTGGGGGGTTATACCGTAAAAACCTAAATAGAAGGGGGGGCTCTATTAATTCACTGACCCCATTTTGGGGGGCTCTATTCCGGGGGGGCTCTATTAATTCACTGACCCGAACCTGAAAAATTGTTCCCAGAAATACCCCTAAAAACCCCTAAAAAGGGGTTTGAAAGTATGTTTTTTCGCTTGTAATCGCATTTATTCGTGTCTATTCGTCGATAAGAGGCTTATTATGTGCTCTGAGTCTGAACGAACAACAAACGTGCATAAATGTACCTGTGCACCACTATCAAGCCTTATTACACTACTGTATAGGGGATGTTACTTAGGGGGGGGCCTCTATTTCGGGGGGGCCTCTATTAATTCACTGACCCCTTTTTGGGGGACTGTATTACGGGGGACTATATTCCGGGGGGGGGCTGTATTTAGGTTTTTACGGTATTTTTCAGTTTGGCCCCCCGACGAAAAAAATCATTGTTAATAATGCCCATAAAAATGGCTTGTTTTGTATTTTCTAAGCTGACAGCGGCCACTATTCTTAGAAAGCATTCTTTTTACGCAAGCATCTTACACAACACACAGCCCTACCATACCACAATCTGTGGTACGGTGAAGGTTGGGGGTCAGGTTCTTTAATGGGGGTCATTTTCGGTATTTTCTAACTTCAACAGCGGCAATATCTCAAAAGCTATCCTTTGTTACGCAAGCTTAACAACGTTTACCACAACACAGCCCACCATGCGAATCGGTACGGTGACGGTTGGGGGTGGGATTTTGATGGGGGGTACAATTGGGGGGGGGTTCTATTTTTGATTTCGAGCCATTTGGCAAAGATTCAATTAATGGGGGGGTTCTATTTCCGACAATACGGTAGCTACCCAGGCGGGGCGGCAACCTACTGTACTACCAAAAATTTGGGACGGCAACCTACCTACTGTAACGTGGCTAGGGGGAACAATTTTTAGGTGAGAGTTTTGAAGAAAAAATGTGTATTAAAACGCTAATTTTGCGATTTATCGCCTATTTGGAGTGAAAAGTACCGGTTTTATAGATTTATACCATTTGAGCCAAAATCGCAACTTACTGCCGCCAGCGGCGAACTACCCTCATGTACCAGGATGGAGCGTCAACCTACCTACCTACTGTACAGGGGGGAGCCCACTCCCCCTGCAACACCGTTGTTTTCAACCGAAAAAAATAGGTTAAAAAAACCGCAAAAATTGGGTTAAAGTCGTGACCCGAAAAATTCTGCCGGGCGGGAGATTTGGGGGCTCGGGCCGGGCCAGGCCAGCGAAACCCGGCCCGATTGCGACCTCTGTGTTGGAAGCGCAAAAAACGGTCATGTTTGGGGTTATGCTTGCGCTAGCAAGCGATTTTGAGCATTTTAGAGGTAAAAATAGGCGATTTTTACGGTTTTCGCAAAAAAATTTTAACGTTGGATACCCTTGGACAGAAAGTCAGGATACCGGATACCCCTGGGTGAAAAAATCAAGATACCGGAACCGGATACTAGGGGGTAACCCCCTCCCCCCCAACGACACCGCTGTTTGCAGATCATGGACCGACCACGAGCTCGCTACGAACCGCATAATTCTTCAGAAACACCGTCGTTTTCAAGCGCGGGGGATCAATTTTCCTCAAATCCAGCGCCCACCGACGCCGACACAAATGCTTACCGGCCAAACATCTACGTTCCGCCGAGCACAACCGACGTGCACGACACGAACGCGCACATGCCGGTGGGGATCGAGCCGACAACGAGTCAGAGGGCGATCATGCGTGAGTGCAAGTCGATGGCGGTGACCAGTGGCGGCGTGCCAGGTGCACTCGCCGGTGCCGGCCTCGTCTACGCCCTCTCACACACGCGTCACGCGCACCTGATTCGTACGAACAATCCGTTTTCGTACCTAATATCCGGATTTGTCGGCTACGCGTTCGGCTACGTGACCACCTATTATCAGTGCTTCAGTCAACGCGCCCGTGAGTTCGTCCGAATGCAGCAGCAAGCGCAACAAGCCCGTGATGCGCAGGTGGCTGGCGATGGCGAACAGGAACTGTACACTTGGGGAGCTCAACAAGAGGTCAGTGGCCGCAGGTGTCAGTCGCGAGCTGGGAAAACTGAGAAAACAATTGTACTCAATGTTGTGCCCACTGCATGCACCTGGAATTTGGGTGGGGCCTTGAGAGAGGGGGGATTTTTGGGCGGTTGTGTGGTCGACTACACGGGTTTTTTTCTGTCGCCTATGTTTATGTGCCACAACCACGCACCTTGTTGCCCAAACAAAACACATTACCGTAAAAACCTAAATACAGCCCCCCCCCCCGGAATAGAGCCCCCCCCCCCCCCGCCCTACAGCCCCCCCCAAAAGGGGTCTGAATTAATAGAGCCCCCCCGGAATAGAGCCCCCCCTAAGTAACATTTCTTATACAGTAGTGTATTAAGGCTTGGTAGTGGTGCACAGGTACAATTTATGCACGTTTGTTGTTCGTTCACTCGAGCACATAATATGCCTCTAATTGACGAATAGACACGAATAAATGCGATTACAAGCGAAAAAACATACTTTGAAAAACCCCTTTTTTCAGGGAAATTTAGGGGTATTTTTGGGAACAATATTTTCTGGTTCGGTTCAGTGAATTGTATAGAATTCTCCTCCATCGAGGTTTTATGGATTTCATCAGCATCCGCACTC